>JAKSYS010000017.1:0-246796 GCA_022925895.1 Fragilaria crotonensis | reverse complement strand
CCCAATGTGGATGTGTCGTATGTGAGCAGTTTGTTTGAGAATCCAACAGATGAGAGTGAGGAAGAATCTGCTGCTGCACATCCTCCTGTCGCAGGATTCTTTGCCAATGGCGAAATTGGCCCCGTTGAGTCGCGGGATTCCAACCGCATGAGGTTATTGAGGGACGTATATGCATGGATTCACAACTGTCGTGGGCTTGCTCTGTGATTTTAGTCCACTTTCCTCTGATCCATCATTGTCGTCTACGGAATGCTTGCGTATTGGCAATAGTGTACAGTCGCCATCGATCCGTATGAGCAACAACAATGACGCCTCGAGTTGCAATTCTCCCAGCAATGATGTTTGGGAATAGACATGTCCGTATAGTTCTCCGGATACGGTACCAGTACTGCTAGTACTGTAGTACAATAGAGAACTCGAACAGGAAGAAATGCCTTTTGTTTTCAGGAGGATCAACTTGAACAAGACTCGGAGCTTCTTGTACTTCAGTACAGTGGTTGATTGAGGTAGCAGTAGATTACATCAGTAACAGATGTTTTGCAAAACTGCACAAATGTCAGTACTCAGTACCTGGTAACGTATAGAGATCTGGATAGCAACCAAAATTCCGGTATGTATCTTAGGCTTAAGCTGTATCTTAGAATGCAGTGAAATGACGTCATGACGTACCAATCAGCATGCTCTCCGTATGGTACTGTCGTAATGGAGTACTGTATAACAGTAGGAAGTACATGCAGGCCTCAGTATAAAGACGTCATAGTTGACGTCATTTCACTGCATTCTAATGGAATCCATGCCCCCCGTCTGGTCACGTGAAAAACCTTCGCTCACTTTGCTCCTAAGCGCCAAAGAGCGTCGTTGCTTGTTCACCATGCCGTTGTCGTTGAAAACGAATCATCAAAATGATGAACCACGACAACAACTACTGCAACTAGAACAGCCACAATCGCCACGAACGATACCGAAAAATAGGCAACAGCTACGTGCGTCTCCACCAGAGCTGGAGCAGGATAAGGAGCAGGAAGTTGTGTTAACGGTAGAACAGGAGCTGGAACGACCCATGGAAGGAGACCTAGAAGTACCGCTAGTAGACCAGGAACTGGAACAACAAGGAAGGAAATCTCTACTGGTCGACCTTATTGGAAACGAGCCGTTGGTCGTGGTTTACGAGTGCGAAAGGAGCAAGGAATTAGAGATTCACGCAACAACATCGACACCGGCAATAACAACAATCATCACAATCGTCTTCGACGAGTGGTTACTCGGACGGCGATGATCCCACATCGCTACCACAAAACCAGAATGATTACAGTATCTCTTCAGCTTCTCATCCGACCAATCATCGCTTGAATCAACCTATGACAATGACGACAATACCAATCAAGGACAATGATGACTCTAAGGGCCAACAAAACGTTGGCGAAAATACGTTCGGTCTCTCCTTGGATGCGAACCAGAAAGATGTGATTGTCTCAATAGAGCGTGTCTTGATTCATATCGGATTACTTGTATTGGCATATTCTTGTGGAGTCCACTCTCCAGGTGCCTTTCCGGTGGTCCGTCGCTTGGCAGAATACCTTGTCGTGGCATGGCTCACGTGTCGGAGTATTTTGCTTCTGTCATACTGGAATCACTTCCGCAACAACAACAGCAACAGTAACAACAACAACCGTGCGTTGGTCGAGTCAATTCAATATCATCTGTCACGCAGATCCCCTTCTCCTCCTCCTGTCATCCAAAGTCGTTCAGACCTCGTTGACGTTGATGAATACGACCATGTCGAAACTGACCATGACGATGACGGTTTGGATGGCGATCGTGGAAGTCAGATTCAGACGCCTGCGATGATGCCAGATCCCTCTCTTCCCCAACCTCATCCATCGTTGGAGCACCTCTTCATCATGAACACATCGAATGGCCAGCGACTCTTTCCCAACTCGACGGAAACATTTGTTTTGGACAATTCCTCATTCAAGGGATAAATGTTGTTAATGATCAGGACCCCAGATGTCGATAATCCAGCCGACGACGCTGCTGCAAGGGAACAGCACAGGATCGTACACAACGACAACTCTATGCCGCGTATTTTGCACAAAACAACGCAGGTTTGAATTTCAATTTCAATTCAAAGTGAAGCAAAAGTACGATTATTTGCAATTTTCTCAACACCGACAATGCCAGGATTTAATTTCCCCTTATATTTGTGCATCTGCTCACTATTCCAACTAAAGCCCAACGGCAGAGTCTTTTTGCTCTCGAATTGGAAGAACCTGTCAAAATGGGAGTCTTCCAACGTGCCTGTGCGGGTCGCCATGGCCTTTGTCAAAAATGAGTCCTGGTGCATTTGATTATTCGATCACGGGGTCGTCGGGCTCGGAAGAGAAACCCCACATGGCATTTGGAGTCGAAACTAGTTTCCCTCTCATTGTTGTTACCAAACCCGGTGAAACGCTACCAACATTGGGACAAGATTTAGTGGAAGATCCAGAACACTTGAAGCGCCGTGTCAAGACAGGCTTTGTAGATTGGAATACGGAGGATACCTATACCATGTCCATGTACAGCAGTTACTTTGATTTTCTCCAATGGAAAACGATGAACTTTCCAGGAATTAAGCCATTTGGGTTAGCCAGCGTGGTGGGTCCGCAGCCGATTCACCTGACCATTTACGTGTTGCCCTTTGGACAAGAACGGCATTTGCGAAGTCTCATGCAAGTCTGTACTGACCTTGAGATTTCGAACAGTCGAGAAATAGAAATTGGCGCTGCCATAAAGCATGGATGGAAGCCAACAGTCAACTAACTGCGACATCCATTTTCAGAGATCAAAATCCGTTGTTAGAGGACAATGAATCAGTCGATGAAGACTCCTATTTGGAGGAGCAAACCATTGCAGAACTCGGAGGAGGACTCTATCTTCGCAGTGGCGATCCTGTTGTCTTGGAAGTTTCGTCTCCGGATCAGGGTATCGACGGTTTCGTATGTAACGGTGGAGGTTTCACTGTTGTTCAAGAAAGCGCGTCAGCAGTTGTTGTTTTGGAGAAAGCGACATCGAAGAAAACGAATGTGAAAGATAGATCGTTGCTGATACGATCAGGAGATACAGTGAAGGTGAAGCTCGTCGTGCCGGGTGCCGGTGACTCAACTGAGTACAAGTACTTGTCAATTCATAGGGGGTGGTGGCTGAAATGGGTTAATGCTGAGCCGAAGAACAACGGATTTTTCAGCGTTCACATCCCCGATACTGACAACTTTATTCAAGAGAACCAAAGCTCCTACATCACAATTGGAGGGACGTTCGGCTTGCAACACAAACGATGGAATGGTTTCCACGTAGGCGTAAGGACTCAAGAGTCTGCGATGTATGGCGGCCGCATGCTTGGTTTGTACGACTCTGCAAACAGGAGGGACGAAGAGGACGACGAAGTCGTTTTGGGAGACGGCACTGAAGGGAATGGCGGCAAGTGGATGAAGCCTATACTCTTTTGCGCTCAACTTCCAGCGGCAGTAGCGAGGTTGGCGACCCCAAGTTTGAAAGAGAGGTTCTTTTCTTTCGAAAATGTCGACATGGTTGAAGCCCAGAATGGCTTACGTTTGACAACCTTGAATTGTAACCTCGATGTCCCTGTATGGATCGAGATGCTTGATCGAACAGAACGCCGCCGCAAGCTGGTGTACGTTGTAAGAGTTATTGTAGACAGCGAAGACGATGACGAGGAAGTGCGAAAGAAATCATCTTCGTTCTGTCGACTTCGAAGTGGAAGGACTCTCGCTGGTATCATTCGATCTGGGCTTGGTAACTCCAAGAGGAGGACATCACCCAAACCTGTTAGGGATCGAAGAATCACCGGGGTAGAGTCGCGCAACAACAAATTTTCGACCCCCTGTAATCGAACGACTTCAACCTAGAGATCCTCATGAGCCTTGATGCAACGGGTCAATCACCCCCTCGCAGAGTTCCGTCAGGCAGATGATCAATCACTTCCCAACGACAAGATTCTCTTGAAAACATGCCGTCAATGACTGATGACGATGGCGAACAGCTCACTGAAGATGAATTGGACTTTGATCAAGCGGAAAGAACGCCCAGGACCAAGGGGCGGAAAATCATGGATCAGATCGCTAAGACAGTGAATTTTGACCAATTCGCCAGATCAGTGGCCACAAGCACGGCCAAAACTGGAAAGCAGGTTGTCAAGCAAGGGAAAAAGGTTGGAGTTACTGCTGGAAAGGCGATCATCGCTCCAGTTTCGCGGACAGCGACCGCCATTCAACATTCAAAGAAACCGCCGTCCCGAGACCCGAAGGCGCCGAAAGTCACACCTGGAGTAAAAACAAGCAAGCGCAGAAAGGAAAACGAATTTTTGGCGGTGAATCGCACAGTCAAGCGTTTCGAGAAGAGGAATTCGGCCATTTGGAGAACGCACCCAACCTCACTCGCCGGGCTACTGTCGCCATCCGAGCAGTCGTTACGAACAACGTCCCGCGCCCTCAATCGGATTTCAAGTGCCGCGCCTTCTTCGCAGATGGGAAAATACTTTGAAGCAATCGCACAGGCTCAATTCCTCCAGACCACCGAGCTAGACATGTCGTTTCTACAGGGCGGCGCTTACCAGGTCGGAGTAGTACCCCCAGACGACCAGAAGCGATTGTTTGCCTCGCTTGTAGCTAGGTGTCTTTGGGAGAGTCACTGGCGAGAAGAGTGGCTTGGTGTGTACGAAAAGAAAGTCGTATTGTTTACGCCGGGGTCGAAACTTCCATCGCTGCAGCTCTCTTACTTTGACATTAGTTTGGTTCGACCCTTGGATCTGAATGAGTTGTCTCCCTTGCCAGGATATCCGGTTGTTGTAATTGAAACTGCGTGGCAGTGCTAGTATCTGGCATTTCCTGGCGAGGAGTCGAGAGATGAATTTTGTTTGAGAATCATGGCTCAGAAAGGCCTCCGCCAAGAGAGCCTAGATGCCGACAACGATTTGTGGAAAGCTCGCTTCTGGCAGGGCTTTCAAGACTCTGTTGAAGCAGCGGCATCATGGAAACCAAAAATGGTCTAAGATACCTTCTGGTTCCAAGTCAATGCACCGGTCAGTGATGAACGGGCGGCGAATGACCTTTGATATCGAGACGCTGTCGTCCTCAGATGACGAGGAGGATTTTGAAACACAACGAATCGAGTCTTTCGTCAACAAGTTGCTTGCATTCGCCCTTTCGACAACATTCGATACAATCGAATCAGACCCTGCTTCCTTCTCTGCGTTTCTTGACATGACGAGTCAACTACGATCAATTCAACTCGATCGCTTGGATCTTTCACAACCATCAGCATTGTGCATCTTTGCTAATATTTATCACTGTCTCCTCCAACACGCTCTTTTGCTGACGATTAATGGCCCACTCTACAAGAAGTCGGTTGGGCATTTTTTCCGTACTTCTTGTTATGAAATCGGAGGCGACGTTTTTTCATTGGCCGAACTTTACCACTGTGTTCTTCGTGGAAACATGTCCAAGCCTGTCTCGCCGAAGCATCCTTACATCGACATTCCTCGCAAGTCTTCTGCCTACAGTATCTACGCATTAACCTACACAGATCCGAGAATCATCTTTATGCTGAACACCGGCGATTCTTCTTGCTCCCAAGCCATCCCGGTCCTCAGGTCTGATCGTCTTGAGTCTCAACTACAGGCCGCAAGTACAAAGTTCATCCAACGTCACCTTGTCATTGATGACGCAAGGCGCGTAATTCTGATTCCAAAAGTGTGCGATGTGTACCGGAACGATTTCGGGCCTGGAGATGCCTTGTCATGTCTTGCCTTTTGCACACGATTCTTGAGCGCCGATCGGCAGCGGACTGTCGTGTCTCTGATGAAGGAGGACAGTCCATACGCCATCAAGTTTCTACCGTGTGCCGAACAGTACCATCACCTGCTGACACATTTAGACCACGATGAGCAAAATGAGTGACGATTTGGAAGAGATGGTGATTGAAAATGATAGTAGCGAATCTGTGGAATCGGCTGAAATGTAACACGTTTGGGTTGGAGGTGCATGCATTCACATTGCCGGTGCACTGACTACTTGGTGTTGGAGCGTCATCATCAGTTTGAGAGATTGTTCTTCACATCGCATAGAAACGGATCTGGAAGTCTCTGTCACAACAGGGATGGTTGGAAGATCCAGCGCTGATCCTCAGTCTGAATAAGCAACCACGTAGCATCGCCCGATACGGTGAACTCACGTATCGGAATACCGTTCTGTATCGTCGCACAGATTATCGCACCCTCCGCGAGGAGCCAAGATTACTGATGCTGGACATACAGAAGAAGTACCGTCATCTGGCAACGTCTTTGCAGGACCAATTCCATGTCGGCGAATCGTTCGTGACGGAGAATTTGTTTTGATGGTTCGTTCCCGTTTGGCAGGAGCCAAGGTCTGGAGGATCGCTGCCAGCTGATGTTGGTGGTGTCTCCCAACCACTTAATGCCCACGATGGGGCATCCGTGTGTGGTCGATTCGTTGACTGTCGTCTGCTGACATGACACACACCAGATATTCTTTGTGGTCGTTGAGGATGCTTGCGCGGTGAATGGTTTTGCTATGAATGCACTGCGTGTGAGGCCTTCGTACTCGTACCAGTGGACAGCTTAACTGGGACATCCGGAATTTCCACTTCATCTCGTTGTGGCCTACTTTTTAACCGTTATTTCTCAAATATATTTTTAAGCACTACCATCATACATCTGTGCCACGCTAACCGATTTGCACCGGCACGCTCAGGGTGCTATGCATAGTAGTCATGCCGATTCTTGTCACCTTCTCTGGGAGAAGTTGTTTCACAAAATCATCTCAAAAATATATTTGACGTACTTCCTTCTCATTCATAAGGAAAAAAGGAGATTTAAGCAGTTTCTCGAATCTCCTTATATTTCCTTATATCGCCATAACGACAAAGCACTTATTTGTCATAGTAAAATAAGATGTTTTTCAAGAATGTTTTTATGTAACGCACTTCACAACAATGTAGTAACGGTGTTTTGATGTTCCCATATTACAGTACAGTACAACGAAGGAAAAAAGGAGATTTAAGCAGATTCTCAAATTTCTCATCCTTCCTTATGTAAGGTGCATATTATCCGGATGAAAATTGTACTTTTGTACTTTGTACTTTCTCAAGCTCCAGTACTACATTGTACTTTGTACTGTACTTTCAAAGTACAATGGGTCTCAACCGGATGCAGTATATATGAAATGTGACTTTTGCAATTTCATTGTGAAAGACGTTTTGGGGTTCACCATCCGAAATCCCCTTTAAGTCAGAAGGAGTTTTACTTACGTCGTTGAAATCTACACGGAAATTGGTACACTACAAATACTTAATTGATTAAAATCTAAGTAAAGGATATTTACTCCACGCCGACGGATTGCAAACCTAGCTAAAGTTCAAGAGATGAGCTACACCATGTCAAGGAAACGAGGCTTACTTAAGCAATAACAGTCTAAATAAGTTTCAATTCAATAAATCATAGACGTATAAAAGGATTTAAAACTTAGGGCAACACTTTTAGGTAATGAATCCTAACTACATATTTAGCTTCATGCATGAATGTAAATAGAAAGCAGAAGTAGTGTATAGTGTACACACAAAACTTGTACTTGAGTTTTGTACGAAGTGATTGGAAACAAGGAAGAAGGAGTCAATCCCTGTGAAGAAGGGCAACACCATGTTGATCAATTGAATGTGTAGAGGACGGATACTACTCAACAACAATGGATATTGAAAAGAAACAATGCTTGATACAAGGATGGCAACAATGACTACCATGGCAGTGCCTTGCAAACAAAGACAAGCAAATAAACGATTAACAAAGGTAAAGACAAATTGACGACAAAAACAACGATCGATTGATTGATCGAACGAAAGCGACTATCGATCAATTGATCTTTAAAAATGTCGATCAATCAATTGATCATGCAAAATGACAATCAATCAAAAGCAGTCTAGGGCATAACAATGTTGTGTCCAGAATGAGCGAGACCATGAATGACAACGAAAATAAAAACTAAAATGATAATGATCATCCATAGAATATTCTTTGACGGCAACGATGAAAATGACTGACATCAGCAATGATGACGAAACCGAATTGACAATCATCGATTGCACAATGGCAACAGAAGCAATGAAGATGTATTAGACAAGGTTAAATGACACTAAATCAAATGGGCATGATGCAAAGTTTTTGTGTTGTAGATATTGTAGGGCAGTGTGCCGGCGCATGATAAATAACAGTGCCTATTTCATTCTTCAAACCGACAGCACACAGCACACCCCATATCTCGCAAAAGTACAAAAGTACAATCCGGGTTCGCCTAACATCGACAATGTTATTGAAAATGTTATTGTCTTTGTACTTTGAAAGTACAAAACCCGGAAAAAAGTACATGGTTTCCGGGTTTAAGTTCCAGTTTTGTACTTTTGAAAGTACAAAAGTACAATAAAGTACAAATTTCATCCGGATAATATGAACGTCTCAACAATAAGTTTTACGAAGTCCCAAGTCGCAACAATAAGGAGATTTTTGTTGCCTTCTCCATATCAATTTTTACTCCAGTGGCGGGCAGGCTCGTACGCCAGTTTCAATACTCTGCACAAAACTTAAGCAAATGAAGCAAATCGTCAAAATAACTGCCAGAGCTCGACCCCGTAACCCAATAAACAACCTATAGTTAGGGATAAGGAGATGTTCCGGATGTCCCTGGTACCGTGGTACAGTCCGGTCCGTTCTCCAGTATAATGTTAATGTTTGCCGCTATACAGTACAGTGCAAACAACAATTACAGTTTACCTGGTACCGTGGTACAGTCCGGTCCGTTCTCCAGTATAATGTTATTGTTGCCGCTATACAGTACGCAGTACGCAGTACGCAGTACGCAGTGCAAACAACAATATTTGTTTGCATGGACAGTATTCAGCTGGTACAATGTACTACAGAATGATATACAGTAAGATATAAGAAATCACAAGCATATTTGTACACTTTATATACTGTGTCAGGGTGTGTTAGTAACTAGCATTTTCAGTATATCCGTAGATATGATATATATAAAGACCACGTTAGCTACAAGTTAGTAACTAATCAACTTGTTTAGTAGGATAACCTACTAAAGTAAGGCCCGCCGCAGGTACAAATTTTTGTTCTTGAATAGGGTCATAAACTTGGATTTTCTCTATATTGCTGTTTCATATGCAAGTACAGGTATATTTTACAATCTTTGGTTCTTTGAAGAGTCAGAAGGAGTCCAACTACTTGTGCAAATCTAGTTTGTGGTCAAGTTTGTTTAGCATCACTGCTTTGCAGTTAGGTTTGGAGGCTTCCTATTCATCTGGCCATACTGAAAGAATGATGCCAATATGTCAATTCTCTCAAGGTGCTATGCAATGTGGAGAGGTTACATGTGATGTGTACACATGTCATTCATTGAGCAGCAACCCTTCCACAGCTTTCAGTAAGCCAACATAGACATGTCATTTGTTGCTGCAGGAGGGATGGCACCAACTGTCAAGTTGTACTGCAATTGGTGGCATGTACATGTAATACTGTGAATACATCTGCCAAGCAGTGAAGGCCTCTGCTGCTGGAAAAGAATCCATGTAAATTCTTCATTCTTTAACCCACCACCATGAATATGCACTGTCATTGCATTCTTGCAGGAGGCTTTACTCTATTCATCATACTAAGATAAAACATGCCTGGCAACCATCATCTTTTGAGCAACAATCGACACTCCCCACCCCACTTGCTTTTTTAGATGCACCAGCATTCCTAATTAGAAACAACATCTGAGGGCTGGCTTAGAGATGCAAAGAATGGCTTTATAGGCTTTGATAATGTGTCTTAATTGGAATGACACTCTTAGGTCATTTTTTTATGCATACTAGTACCCATTGATGTTTGTGCAATTTCACAATCCCCTCCCCACCATGAGTTCTGATGCAGGATATATTTAAACTAACTATTTGATTTTTCACATTTTCATCTTCACCATCCAATCTGTTACATGATTCAGCAATTTGTTCACATAAATAACCAATGGACATAGATGAAATGAAACCTCTCACGTCACCATTACATGTTTGTAGTACCGGTAGTAGTACAAAACACAACAGTAAGTCAGTAGGTTCATTAGTAAGTTGCACTTACTAAGGATAAGGTGGAGCGTTAGTTATCCAAGTAAAGTTTGCTTTAGTAGTAAAACCTACTGGTAGGCTTACTACTGACTAACACACCCTCACTGGAGTACGCCTAGCTATTCGGGGTTCAGATGTCAAAAGCAAAAGATACGGGTGCGCCGACAAGCAAGACGGGACATTCATATATGGCGGCGCCTTACAGAATACTCCGATTACATTTTCATTGCAACACACTCCCACATTCGCAGGATTTGCCCTCGCCCTTTCGTTTTCATCCGCTGAACTGAAAGCTTAAGCGGACCTAGACAAGGCTTAACAGTCTACTCAGCAACACCGAACAGCTTCAGAACAGGCGGATAGAGCCATGAAGCAGCGTTCGTCGACACTGGTCGAAACAGCAGGAAAGATGGGGAATCCCACAAGGATTCGCCGATCAACGATTTTAATATAAAAATATTACTTTAGATCATTATACGGGAGAATAAATCGATACCGGGTCTACGTGCTATCATACGAAAATCACGATTTACCTAAATTGATGCCATTTTATGCTTAAGTTCGTCGTTTCACGCCAGCCTCTTCAATCGGAATAACCGATATCAATGTCGTGGCGTTAAGGACAACCGAATTTCGTCACATTTACGTAATTTAGTCTGAAAATTTACTCAGATGTTTAAATAACAGTAAATTTTCTATTTTTCTTAGAAAATAACATGTATACAGTACCAAGAGCTCCTCATACTCCAGTACAGTGGAATATTGAGTAGTAGCAAAGTACTTCGGTAACAGATGCTTCTGCCGGTTGCTCAAAAACTGCTCAAACATCAATCATGTATACAGATATCTAAATAGTAACCAAATTCCGGTATGCCCCGTCTGGACCCCTGGAAGACCTTCGCTCACTTTCCCAAGCGCAAAAGAGCGTCGTTGCTTGTTCACCATGCCGTTGTCGTTGAAAACGAATCATCACAATGATGAAACACGACAACCACTACTCCAACAAGAACAGCCACAATCACCACGAACGATACCGAAAAATAGGCAACAGCTACGTGCGTCTCCACCAGAGCTGGAGCAGGATAAGGAGCCGGAACTTGTGTTACCGGTAGAACAGGAGCCGGAACGACCCATAGAAGGAGACCTAGAAGTACCGCTAGTAGACCAGGAACTGGAACAACAAGGAAGGAAATCTCTACTTGGTCGACCCTATTGGAAGCGAGCTGTTAGTCGTGGTTTACGAGTGCGAAAGGAACAAGGAATTAGAGATTCACGCAACAACATCGACACCGGTAATAACAACAATCATCACAATCGTCTTCGACGAGAAGGTGGTTACTCGGACGGCGATGATCCCACATCGCTGCCACAAAGCCAAAATGATTACAGTATCTCTTCAGCTTCTCATCCGACCAATCATCGCTTGAATCAACCAATGACAATGACAAGCATGCCAATCAAGGACAATGATGACTGAACGAAGGCCAACAAAACGTTGGCAAAAATACGTTCGGTCTCTCCTTGGATGCGAACCAGAAAGATGTGATTGCCTCAATAGAGCGTGTCTTGATTCATATCGGATTACTTGTATTGGCATATTCTTGTGGAGTCCACTCTCCAGGTGCCTTTCCGGTGGTCCGTCGCTTGGCAGAATACCTTGTCGTGGCATGGCTCACGTGTCGGAGTATTTTGCTTCTGTCATACTGGAATCACTTCCGCAACAACAACAACAATAACCGTGCGTTGGTCGAGTCAATGTCAATATCATCTGCCACGGAGATCCCCCTTCTCCTCCTTCCTCATCCAACGGCGTGCACACCTTGTAGACGTTGATGAATACGACCATGACGATGATGGTATGGATGGCGATCGTGGTAGTCAGAACCAGACGCCTGCGCTGGTACCAGATCCCTCTCTTCCCCAACCTCATCCATCGTTGGAGCACCTCTTCATCATGAACACTTCGAATGGCCAGCGATTCTTTCCCAACTCGACAGAAACTTTTGTTTTGGACAATTTCTTATTCAAGGGCCAAATGCTATCAATGATACGCACACCAGATGTCGATCATCCATTAGAAGACGCTGCTGCAAGGGGACCAGCACCGGGTCATTCACAGCAACAACTCTATGCCTCTTATTTTGCACAAAACAACGCAGGTTTGAATTTCAATGGCAATTCAAATTGAAGGAAAAGTACGCTTGTTTGCAACTTTCTCAACACCAACAATGCCAAGATTTAACTCTCCCTTGTATTTGTGCATCTGCTCACCCTGCCGTTATCGTTCATTTCCTCGACCACTACATTACGTTTTTTTATTCCAATAAAGCCCAAGGGCAGAGTCTTCTTTGCTTGCGAACTGGAAGAACCTGTCAAAATGGGAGTCTTCCAACGTGCCTTTGTGGGGGTCGCCATGGCCTTTGTCCAAAAAATGAGTACTGGCACAGTGGATTATTCGATCACGGGGTCGTCATCGTCGTCAGGCACGGAAGAGAAACCCCACATGGCATTTGGAGTCGAAACTGGTTTCCCTCGCATTGTTGTTACCAAACCCGGTGAAACCCCGCCGACGCTGGGACAAGATTTACTGGAAGATCCAGAACACTTGAAGCGCCGTCTCAAGACGGGCTTTGTAGATTGGAATACGGAGGATACCTATACCATGTCCATGTACAGCAGTTACTTTGATTTTCTCCAATGGAAAACGTTGAACTTTCCAGGAATTAAGCCATTTGGGTTAGCCAGCGTGGTGGGTCCGCAGCCGATTCACCTTACCCTTTACGTGTTGCCCTTTGGACAAGAACGGCATTTGCGAAGTGTCATGCAAGTCTGTACTGACCTTGAGATTTCGAACAGTCGAGAAATGGAAGTTGGCGCTGCCGCCAAAGCATGGATGGAAGCCAATAGTCAACTAACTGCGACATCCATTTTCAGAGATCAAAATCCGTTGTTAGAGGACAATGAATCAGTCGATGAAGACTCCTATTTGGAGGAGCAAACCATTGCAGAACTCGGAGGAGGACTCTATCTTCGCAGTGGCGATCCAGTTATCTTGGAAGTTTCGTCTCCGGATCAGGGTATCGACGGTTTCGTATGTAACGGTGGAGGTTTCACTGTTGTTCAAGAAAGCGCGTCAGCAGTTGTTGTTTTGGAGAAAGCGACATCGAAGAAAACGAGTGTGACAGATAGATCGTTGCTAATACGATCAGGAGATACAGTGAAGGTGAAGCTCGTCGTGCAGGGTGCCGGTGACTCAACTGAGTACAAGTACTTGTCGATTCATAGGGGTGGTGGCTGAAATGGGTTAATGCTGAACCGAAGAACAACGGATTTTTCAGCGTTCACATCCCCGATACTGACAACTTTATTCAAGAGAACCAAAGCTCCTACATCACAATTGAGGGACGTTCGGCTTGCAACACAAACGATGGAATGGTTTCCACGTAGGCGTAAGGACTCAAGAGTCTGCGATGTATGGCGGCCGCATGCTTGGTTTGTACGACTCTGCAAACAGGAGGGACGAAGAGGACGACGAAGTCGTTTTGGGAGACGGCACTGAAGGGAATGGCGGCAAGTGGATGAAGCCTATACTCTTTGCGCTCAACTTCCAGCGGCATAGCGAGGTTGGCGACCCCAAGTTTGAAAGAGAGGTTCTTTTTCTTTCGAAAATGTCGACATGGTTGAAGCCCAGAATGGCTTACGTTTGACAACCTTGAATTGTAACCTCGATGTCCCTGTATGGATCGAGATGCTTGATCGAACAGAACGCCGCCGCAAGCTGGTGTACGTTGTGAGAGTTATTGTAGACAGCGAAGACGATGACGCGGAAGGAAGAAAGAAATCATCTTCGTTCTGTCGACTTCGAAGTGGAAGGACACTGGCTGATATCATTCGATCTGGACTTGGTAACTCCAAGTGGAGGACATCACCCAAACCTGTTAGGGATCGAAGAATCAGCGGGGTAGAGTCGCGCAACAACAAAATTTTCGACCCCCCTGTAATCGAACGACTTGAACCTAGAGAGATCCTTATGAGCCTTGATGCAACGGGTCAATCACCCCCTCGCAGAGTTCCGTCGGAGGCAGATGATCCAGTTACTTCCCAACGACAAGAATCTCTTGAAAACATGCCGTCAATGACTGATGACGATGGCGAGCAGCTGACTGAAGATGAGATTGACTTTGATCAAGCGGAAAGAACGCCCAGGACCAAGGGGCGGAAAATCATGGATCAGATCGCGAAGACAGTAAATTTTGACCAATTCGCCAGATCAGTGGCCACAAGCACGGCCAAAACTGGAAAGCAGGTTGTCAAGCAAGGGAAAAAGGTTGGAGTTACTGCTGGAAAGGCGATCATCGCTCCAGTTTCGCGGACAGCGACTGCCATTCAACATTCAAAGAAACCGCCGTCCCGAGACCCGAAGGCGCCGAAAGTCACACCTGGAGTAAAAACAAGCAAGCGCAGAAAGGAAAACGAATTTTTGGCGGTGAATCGCACAGTCAAGCGTTTCGAGAAGAGGAATTCGGCCATTTGGAGAACTCACCCAACCTCACTCGCCGGGCTACTGTCGCCGTCCGAGCAGTCGTTACGAACAACGTCCCGCGCCCTCAATCGGATTTCAAGTGCCGCGCCTTCTTCGCAGATGGGAAAATACTTTGAAGCCATCGCACAGGCTCAATTCCTCCAGACCACCGAGCTAGACATGTCGTTTCTACAGGGCGGCGCTTACCAGGTCGGAGTTGTACCCCCAGACGACCAGAAGCGATTGTTTGCCTCGCTTGTAGCTAGGTGTCTTTGGGAGAGTCACTGGCGAGAAGAGTGGCTTGGTGTGTACGAAAAGAAAGTCGTATTGTTTACGCCGGGGTCGAAACTTCCATCGCTGCAGCTCTCTTACTTTGACATTAGTTTGGTTCGACCCTTGGATCTGAATGAGTTGTCTCCCTTGCCAGGATATCCGGTTGTTGTAATTGAAACTGCGTGGCAGTGCTATTATCTGGCATTTCCTGGCGAGGAGTCGAGAGATGAATTTTGTTTGAGAATCATGGCTCAGAAAGGCCTCCGCCAAGAGAGCATAGATGCCGACAACGATATGTGGAAAGCTCGCTTCTGGCAGGGCTTTCAGGACTCTGTTGAAGCAGCGGCATCAACTGGAAACCAAAAATGGTCCAAGATACCTTCTGGTTCCAAGTCAATGCACCGGTCAGTGATGAACGGGCGGCGAATGACCTTTGATATCGAGACGCTGGCGTCCTCAGATGACGAGGAGGATTTTGAAACGCAACGAATCGAGTCCTTCGTCAACAAGTTGCTTGCATTCGCCCTTTCGACAACATTCGATACAATCGAATCAGACCCTGCTTCCTTCTCTGCGTTTCTTGACATGACGAGTCAACTACGATCAATACAACTCGATCGCTTGGATCTTTCACAACCATCAGCATTGTGCATCTTTGCTAATATTTATCACTGTCTCCTCCAACACGCTCTTTTGCTGACGATTAATGGCCCACTCTACAAGAAGTCGGTTGGGCATTTTTTTCGTACCTCTTGTTATGAAATCGGAGGCGACGTTTTTTCATTGGCCGAACTTTACCACTGTGTTCTTCGTGGAAACATGTCCAAGCCTGTCTCGCCGAAGCATCCTTACATCGACATTCCTCGCAAGTCTTCTGCCTACAGTATCTACGCATTAACCTACACAGATCCGAGAATCATCTTTATGCTGAACACCGGCGATTCTTCTTTCTCCCAAGCCATCCCGGTCCTCAGGTCTGATCGTCTTGAGTCTCAACTACAGGCCGCAAGTACAAAGTTCATCCAACGTCACCTTGTCATTGATGACGCAAGGCGCGTAATTCTGATTCCAAAAGTGTGCGATGTGTACCGGAACGATTTCGGGCCTGGAGATGCCTTGTCATGTCTTGCCTTTTGCACGCGATTCTTGAGCGCCGATCGGCAGCGGACTGTCGTGTCTCTGATGAAGGAGGACAGTCCATACGCCATCAAGTTTCTACCGTGTGCCGAACAGTACCATCAGCTGTTGAAACGTGTGGACCAAGATGAGCAAAATGAGAGTGACTATTTGGAAGAGATGGTGATTGAAAATGATGGTAGCGAATCTGTGGAATCGGCTGAAAAGTAACACCTTTGGGTTGGAGGTGCGTGCATTCACATTGCCGGTGCACTGACTACTTGGTGTTGGAACGTCTTCATCTGTTTTAGGATTGTCACAACAGCGATGGTTCGAAGATCCAGCGCTGATCCTCAGTCCGAATTATCAACCACTTGGCATTGCCCAACACGGTGAACTCACAAGTATCGGAATACCGTTGTGTATCGTCGCACAGATTATCGCACCCTCCGCGAGGAGCCAAGATTGCTGATTCTGGAGAGACAGAAGAAGTACCGTCATCTGGCAACGTCTTTGCAAGGACCAATTCCCATGTCGGCGAATCGTTCGTGACGGAGAATTTGTTCTGATGGTTGGTTCCTGTTTTGCAGGAGCCCTGGTCTGGAGGATCGCTGCCATCTGATGTGGGCGGCGTCTCCCAACCACTTAGTGCCCACGATGGGGCATCTGTAGGCCATTCATTGGATGAATCGGCTACGATGTCACGTTTCACAAGGTTGCACGCGATCAAATTCGAGACTACGTTGGACATGGTCTTCCGTTTGATGTTTTCGTTGATTCGGACTACACATCGAGTGCGACTTTTCGTTAAACGGAGGCTTCTGTCAAAGCAAATGCCATTTTGGAAGGCATGACAGAGAGGCAATGCCAGCATCCACCACTGTCGACTTCATGTGTCGAAACTCGACTCAGAATAAGTGTTCGATGATTTTCAGTATTTGTGATCGATTAGTTGACAACACGACGGATTTACACTGTGTACTCGTCGTACGTCATATCATATCTACGGTAGTGAGTTTGCGTGCACGTGGTGAACGTTCGTGTGATAGATAGCTGCTACTGCTGGAGGCCATCGAACCGCCGTATGCATAGACATGCTGATATACAGTACTCGTTGCAAAAACAGTAGCCAGTTTTATAATCATACCCATGTAGGCTCTTGCTCTCCTATCTCCGAGTTGTACAAGTACTGAGAACTACATGTACGCATATGTGTATGTAGGATACTCCTGATCTCCTTTCAAAGTTCCAGTACCAAGTACGACCCAGTACAAGTACTTGTGTAGGTTTCATTTTAGTCGGAGTCTTTAAAATTAGAGTCCAGTTAAAAAAGATCCGAGTAGACACCGACGCGAGCAAGACTGGACATAACAAGTGGCGGCGCATTCCAAAACACTCCAATTACATTCACAGTTCATTCCAGAGACTCTCACATTCGCAGGATTTGTCCTCGCCCTTGGAACGCCAAACGAAGTCAACACAACGAGAGCATGGCTCCAGGCAATAAGAAAGCACCGCGAGGCAACAACAAGAAGAAAAAGGGCAAACTTGGTCATGGTGGTGGTGGAAGTAGTTCCAAGTCAGAACCAAATGGAGCCAGTGGCGCGGCTCCCAACAAGAAGAAGAAGCTGCCGACGAAATTTTCTCAGTCAGTGCTAGACAATGCCAACTGGAGTGATTATATCAACCAACATGATGAGGATGGTACTGCTGCGCCTCGGAATCCTCGTGATTTTCAGAGTATTTACTTTCGATACAAGGAGGCTACGAAACGAGTCAAGGAACGTCTCCGTTCCATGGTGCCCGAAGAGATCTTTCGTGAGGAACATGTACGATGCCTTGTCGATGCTGTGGATTATCTGGAAGCCAACAGTATTGCAAACATTCCAGTTTCTCTCATGAATGATTTAAAACTTGCAATCCGTGTGCGACAGAGGGTTGCAACCAGCAAGTATCAGGGCGGCGATGCTGGACATTCCTATTTCCTGTCAGCGTTGCTCTACTGCTTTGCTGTACTTCGACAACTAACACCCTTGACCAAGCGAGCTCATCGTTCCGAACAGCAGGACGAGGAGAAGACTGAACGAGATGAAAACAGATTTGCGGCGCTATCGGTGGAAGACGAGGACGAAGATGAAGAAGAGGATTTGCCTTCTGGAACCGTGCCCAAACCTGTGGTGCCACAGGAGCCATCTCAGCTTACTCTGAAACAAGTCATGGCTGGGTCTGATCGGGAAGCTGCTATTTTATTCTTGATGACACTGGATGACATTATGAGACACAACGTCTTGATGTATTCCACCTTGAAGAAGGCCTGGGCAAGGTACAAGAGCGAAGATTACCCTCCCTCAGTTGTCATTGAGGATTTGCTGGAGGCTTCTACCGCAGCCAACATGGGAATCCAGTACGTCCAGTATCTGGAACAAACACTGGTTTTGGAATACCCTCATATGAATACGATCTACCGTCTCTTGTCGGTACTTGTCTTTCCTGAACTGACAAGCATGCTGACGAATGAAATCACAAGATTGTCTCCTCTTGGATCCGAATTCACGGAAATCGATGCCAAGATGTTCTTGGGTGACTGTCTGGAAAGAGCTGTCAGAAACGACAGCGATCCTGTCATGAAGAATCTGGGTACCGAATTTTGTGGCAAGTGGCAGGTTCCTCCTGAAACCGTGGAGCGAGTTTACATCAAAGGTATTAACGACCTGGTCGCGTTCGAACTTCCAGTCGGAAGTATGCGGGCGCAGAATCGGTCAATCATTGAAGAAATTCGGCAAAAGGGATTGCCTGTGGAAGAAGGTAGCTGGTTATCTCAGTTTGAGTTCATTGGTACAGCTGACCGAACTATTCTCATGACCACGAAGCATTTGCAAAGCCTTAGCAACGTCATTAGAGAACGACATTGTCACCTGATTTTGAAGGAGGGATTCTTTGGCAAGCGCTGGGACGAGACCAAGAAGGGCATGGCGAAACGAATCATGAAAGACATGGATGAACTCATGATGGGTGAAATTCTACCGGTGTTGATCAATCTTTGTGATGGTCCACTTTTGCAAAAACTGCCGCTTGAGGACGAGCTGCTACCAATGTTCACGTTATTGAGAGACTACGTCAAGGATCCGAAGATGCCTGTTTCGTGGGCCTTGGCTTTTTCTATTCATACTCTCGCAACGTCCATTTTTGAAGTGCAGGGCGGCAATGATGTTCATGATATTGCCGATGTGGCAGAGTCTTGCTTCGATTTGTACTTTGACCAGCTGACCACCGCTGCTAAGCGGTATGAAGGGCGGGCGCAACCAAAGCACTGGGCAGAAAACGTGAGAAGGATACAGGTGCTGCAATGCTTGGTCGCGCCACCAACTCTTCAACCCAGTCGCGAACAAACAATCCGGGCGTTCTGGAATCCACTCTGCGCCGGGAATTTGATGGGATATATTATATACTTTTCGAATTTGCAAGAGGGAAGCTGGATGGTTGATAACTTCTCCCAACTGCGCATGACTCTTCATCTCTACAATGCTCTGAAAGAAGTCGGACTGCCGCCCATCGACAACCATGGCACGCTGGAAGCGTTGGATCGTAATTTTCAAAACTCCAAAGCGATTTGGGAAGGACCCAAGCCGACACGAGGAACCTTCGTGCTACAGTGGTGGATTGCCTTTGGAACAGAAGTAAAGGAAGCTAGGCGAATGAGCAACGAGGCGGCCGCCCGGTTTTCCAAAGCCCACGGTGCTTCAAACAAGGCACCGTCGCGGTCAAGGCTACAAGACACTGCACGAAGAATGACTCCTATCGAGCCAGACAAGCTGTCGAAGAGCTTTCGCCGCATCGTGAATAGAGATTTCACGGATGTTGTGGACACGTATCATAAGGACGTTGAGAGACAAAAGGCGAATCCATTGTACGACCACATCGTGAGATGTAACGATACACTGGATGCCATAGAAGTCGACCAGCCGTACCTTGCGATGAATATGACTGCTCTTGGGGCTCATCTCAATTACTTCATCGATCGGTTCTTCGACCATTGCTGGAAGAAGGAAGTGCAGGCGATGGTTCGAGCCACTCCTGATTCTATGCGTTACGGACGAAGGACAGATGGTCGAAGTATCGGTCGGCAGTCATGGGAGAGTAGCGATTCAAATCTTGAGCGGCTGGCAATGGTTCATATCTTTGCACAAGAGATTCTCGGTCGGCTTGACTTTGTAGATTTGCCCACAGTTGATCCGGTGATTATCCAGCCAGCGGCAGCGATGAGCCTCTTTTTTGAGAAGCTTCCACCAATCTCAATCCTATTCTTCGCTCCAATAATTGCAGAGGACGAGGAGTAAAAAGATGAGTACGACTGCTTCAAGGAACCAATGCCAAATTGTGCTTTGGTGATGTTGCCAGCGGTCGACCGTCGTTGGATTTTATGATTCTTGTTGTTGTGCGACTGTGGACGACGCTGCGACTATATGCATACCTCATATATACTTCGGAAAATTGCGGGCTCTGACTTTGCTTGACGCTATTCATGCTGCTTATGGTGCAGCTACTCTTGCTAAATAAAATATTACTCTCTAGAAGACACAGCAATTATCATAATAAGTTGTAGGATTAGCCTAATGCCCCTGGTTTCTGTGGTACGCCAAAATCCAAGTAAAAGTGAAGGGGTATAAACAGATAGATATGAAGTCGTGGATTAGGATACTTTTGTCGGACGAGCCCGGACACAAGACAAAAGAAGGACCGGTATTCGTTTCTATGATATGTAGCGCGAAGCGCATTTGTGAACCTTGCGACTTGCGACTACTCCGACCCCGGGAGCGGACCAGCATTACCACGACCGATTGATTGGAAATGCCACAGTGACAGACATATCCCGAAAAAAGGAAAGATGTGTTAAAGAGGTAGATGTCGTTAAAACGATGAGCTACATAAATTATGATTGACTCGATATTTGAGTGGACCTGGGCTCGGTCATTGGAATGCTATGACCTTCCGGGTTACCCAACTGCGGGGTGCCCGGGTATAATAACACACCCTCACCAGGGTCCACAGTATGGAGTGCCAGTGCCGTGGGCGGAAGCTCGGTATCGGCAAGGCAATCAAAATAGTTCTTTGTCGGATTCGTGGCCGAGTATAAGTACGTAGAACGAATGGCCTGATGATGGGAGGCCGGATGATGTTTGGAGAAATAGTCGGCGCGGTTCGTGTTGCCTTTGCGCCAATAAATTTGAAATTGGCCTTGGCGGACGCGATCGCGGATCCAATAGAAACGCATGTCGACGGCTTTGGAGCGTTTTTGCTTGACAGTGTCAGTGGCGATGCCGCTGGCGGTACTGTTGTCGGTGGCCATGGGCGTCGCCGGTTGGGGATGCCCCATTTCGTCGAGAGCGATGCGCAGGGGGCATGCTTCCTTGCCATTGTGAAATAACGCCCCAAGTTCAGCTTCGGCGGCGCTGGACAGGACTTCACGCATTATTTGACATAAGACGTGGACAGCGCCGTTAGGTTTGAAACCGGCGTTGCGCGCTGTGGTTTTGTTTGTCAGGTAAAAGTACCCCGCTGCGCGGGATCGGGCTTTGACGACGGAGAGGTAGGAGGCGTCACTTTCGATGGCAAGCAACATGTCGCTAGCAGTGAAACGAACGGTCGCATCGGGATGCGTTGCACAGTAGTTAAGCAGCTGTGCGAGCTTGTCCATCGTGGTTTTGGTACCGCCGGCTTGCTCCGTTGCCAATTCGCCAATAGCGGTGAGTAACGTGGAATCAACTGCTCGGGCATAATACAGTAACGTGCCGAGCACCTCGAGGATTCGAGTCTTGTCCGTTGCATCGAGCGCGACAGCGGTATCAGGCTCTGGGGCAAACTGGGTTTTGGCGCCATACGTTGGCCGTTGCCATGGGTGTGGAGAATGTTCCGGTTTCGGTGGGGCAACGTGCTGGAATCGTTGCAGTGCGCGGGCAATGTAGCCTGGCATGGACAGGTCGCAGGTGCGGCGGACATAGTCCCACGTGAGGGTGAGGCCGCAATAACGTGTGCCCGTCCAATCGACGCTGACTTGATAATGGCGTTCGAGTGTGGTAATCAAATGATCGGCGTCGGCCTGCGACGTGTATCGGATGCCGAAATCGTCGACAACGAGGCTGAACACGATGTCGCGCGACGAGTGTTTCCATAAGCCGGGCGTGAGCGCGACAGGGTGATAGCCATGGGGTGCCATGAACTTGATGAGTTGGTCGTTGGCGAGGCGGCCGGCCTGTGGGAGGCCATACATGCCGCGTCGAATTTCGACGAAGACATGGCCGTTGTGGACTAACGGCAGCAAGTTGTACAACTCAATGATGACGTCGGGAATCAAGCCGATGGGAATACGCATGTATTCGTAGCGCTCCATGGGAGTGCCAAGGTAGAAATCTTTGAGATCGGTCGCCATGAATTTGGCGTTGGGAGTTGACAAGACGCTGTTGAACAACAACTTGGCAGTTGTCAAATCGGCGGTCTTCGTGCTCACGTCAAAGGGATAATCAACCTTGTCACCGCCGACGGTCCACCGTACGCGACGGGGGTTTACCTTTTCGGGGCGCGACGCGACAACAACGCGTAAATAAGTAGCTTTGCGATCGGCTGGGATGGCGGTGACCGGAATGAAGTACATGGTGTTTGTGCCTTTGACGTCGCCGTAGCCTTGGGCGAGGCGCCCTATTTCTTCGGCGTTGGACTGTTGCCAGAGCGGTCCCTCACTGCAATGGCTAAGCTCCCGGTATTCTGCAAGTCGGCCCGTGTCGGGATTGAACGCGTTTCCGTGGAAAGCATAGTGGACGCCGGCGTCGGCGGGGGCTGGTTGGGCAGCGTCAAGCAAGAGCGCACGAGCTGCCGCAGCGATATGGTGGAGAGGTCGCTGCTTGTTGGCGCGCGTGCCGTGCTGGTGGTGCACGGGGACGACGGGTCGACGAGCGGGAGTTGCTGTCGGAGGTGTCGTGAGCTTTTTCTTGGTGAGCTTGAGGGGGTGGATGGTCTTGGACGTAGGTCCAGGGGGAGTGCGGGGGTTATACCGCAAAGACCGACGGCGTCGCTTACCGACGAACCCGGTGCTAGTTCGGAAGGTGTCGACAATCGTGTCGGATGGGAGCGGTGCGAACTGGACACGTCGCGGAGCGACGAGGGAGAGAGGTGCCGAAGGGGGAGACGTGGTGGAACTGGGTGCACCCACCCTCAGAGGTGGGTCCACACTTGCCGATGGCGGCGGGAGAACAATACCAACGGTTGTCGGGGAGGCCACCCTCAGAGGTGCAACAGTAGCGTGACCAATGGGGTTGGTTTGCGGTGACGCAAGCGACGTGAGGATGCTGGTGAGTTCGATGAGCGCCCGATGATGGCTGTCGGTGAGCGGTGCTAATGGGGACGCTGGCGACGGATGGTGAAGCGCGTGGAGAATGTCGTGGATGCCGGCCAAGATGAGATCATTGGAAGACGCCAGGGGCATGGTGACCTTGGTCGGAAACCACGAGAGGGTATCGCACACGCGGGTGGCGCGGGTATCCCAAAGCCACACGGTGTAACACCGGTACGACTCTAGCGCGGGACCTGTGTACCAGCCATCGGCGCCGTGGGGTGACCACGTGGTCCGTTCGGCAGGTTTGACGTGTACGAGGACACGAATGCCGGGGGGCGCAATCGGTGTCCGATTGAAGTCGACGGCGCCGTGCAATTGTGCATGGGCTGACAAACTCGGATTGATTCGAGATCCGCGGAGGAGGTTAAGCGTGAGCTCAGCCTGTGGAAGTAACTTGTCCCATAAGTGCAAAGGGAAGTTTTTGTCCACACTGCACAATCCGGAGATGAAGTGATTCTTGAATGTGCGAATCGCACGTTCGGCCGCATTGCGGCGATGCATGCCAGGGGGCACGAGCTGAAAATCAATGTCCTCGGCGACGAGAAATTGCTTGAGCGCAACAGTGCACTCATTGTCCAGGCGATGCAGGCGCGGGCGAAGGCCAGCAGCGACAAGGCGCGCATGGAGGCCTTGGAAGGCAGTAAGAATGCAGGGGCCGGTGCGACTCCGCATGGGGGCGACTAAAATACTGTTGCTGTCGTAGTCGTACAGCACCAGAATGTAGTTGTTCCCGGTACTGGATGCAACCACGAACTTTCCAGTTTGGTCGGTGTGAATTTGGCCCGTATGAGGCTCCACGACCGATGCAAAGCAATGATGGGTGCGTTGGTTACTGGGGTCGCTGGTGGGGAACTGGCACAACGTGGCAGCGCCGTCCTCGGAGGTGCTGGCGTCGTCTGGAGGGCACGCATCGGCTTTGGTGGACCGCTGATTTTTTCGTGTTTGGTCGAGGTGGCCCTTGACCATGGCCACCGAGGTCGGAGGGTGGGTGCGGAGCTTACGCGCGGTGAGGCCGAGGAAGTTTGGGAGAAATCCGCGCTCGAGGGCGCCATGGAGGGTAGACAAGGACGGCGAAAATAACGCCGCGTGGGCAAATGCGACAAGCTCGCTTGGGGTGGCAGACTGCACGACAGCAGCGGCGCACGGGGAGCACGGGAGAGGGGACGCCACGCGACGCGGAGGCGGCTCAACGGCACGCGCCGTGTACGCCACGTCGGGCGGGACCAAGCTGAGATGCCACAATCCTGTGGCAGGTGTGCGTTCACCAGTGAGAAGGAGGCGCTCATGGTGATGCACGGTAACCGAGACGGCGTCGAACGTAACGTGACATCCGGAATCGCATAGTTGCCCTATGGATAGTAAGGAGACATGCGAGAGGGCAGGGACAATGTGGACGTGGCGGGCAGCGAACGGGAGAGCGGGCAAATCGAGTTCGGCTTCATGAGTCGAATACATGATTGTACCGTTGGGGTTGCGGATTCCGATCGGGTTGCAGGTAGGGCGCTTATTGATGACGTGTGCGGAGACCGTACAAAAATGCGACGTGCTACCGCTGTCGGCGATGGCGCACGTGTCGGGAGGGATGATGGTGGGGGGACCTAAAGTGCTAACTGTAGAAAGACAACTATAACCAGAATCGTTAGGAACGTTAGACGTAGGTGGTAGTAGTGTTGTGACAGCGGCGGCGATAGGCTCCCCGCAATGTCAGTCGCGAGCAGTGCTTGGCAACTGGCGGGGACGTCCGGAAGAGATGGTGTTGTTGCCGCCTTTCATCTTGAAGGCGGTCGCATCATCCTTGTGACCAGCGGCTTTACGATCGCAAGTGGCGGAAGTGTGATTGCGGTGTGTGCCTAAGCCGTGTGTCCAGCAGTAATACATCCGGCCGCCGTCGACAGAAACGTGGACGGTGGGTGCAGGTGGTGTGATCGCCGCCGGGGTGACAACAGCAACAGCAGCAGTAGGGAGTGGGGTGCTGACGCTGGCCTGATGGGCGCCATGAAATCCGGCGTCACCCGCGGTGAGCTTGCGAAGGCGTTCCTGATTACCGAGTTTGAACTCGGATTTGAAAACTTCGAGCGTCCACTCATCGAGGGGTCGGAGGCGAAATTTCTCAGTAGTGGAGGCCAAAAGTCCTGTCTTTTCAAGCATTGCAAGGGTTAACGTGATGACGGTGACGTTTGGAATAGGAACCTGGCCCAACGCCGCAACACGTTGGATGTTGGCAATCTTGGCCCATAAGTCCTCGATTGGGTCATCAAGGTTCCACGGCTCCGAGAGGGCGGCGCGATTGCGTTCCAATTCCTCGGGGTCATGGTGCCGTATTCAGATCGGAGGTGCTCGAGCATGGCCCGCGGGGTAACATCACCGAAACCGAAATCGGGATCTTCCAATGCGCTAAGAAAGGACGCGTTAACGGCAGAAATGATTTGAGCAGTGAGAGCAGCGCTGAGACGATTATACAACGTCACATCGGCGACGGCCTGATTGTACTGGCGAATCGCTTCAGCGATTTGGGCGGCAGTAGCACCGGCCGCTGCATCAGGGGCCGCACCGGGATGTCTTGGGACGATAAAGGGAACACCGGCGCGGACGAGGTATTCGGCATCACTAAGCAACATGGCCATATGGCCATGTGTACCACCGCCACGGGGGGAGTCGATGGCGCGCGCGTTAGTGTATAACTGACGCTGTAGAATCTGCAGCGTCGTGTTCGTGGGCTTGCCTTCAATTGGTGTGAGGACCGCGTACGGAAAGTTGAAATTCGCCGACGCCGCCATGCTGCGAGAAAATGCGGATTAAATCGACGCAAGATGCACACGAGGAGGCGTCGAAAATGACGAGAAGCGAGTAGTGTAGATGACTAAACTCGCGAAGACAAGCAATCTGAAGCGACGCTTGGGGGAAAGGTTTATGTAGCTCTGTTAAAGAGGTAGATGTCGTTAAAACGATGAGCTACATAAATTATGATTGACTCGATATTTGAGTGGACCTGGGCTCGGTCATTGGAATGCTATGACCTTCCGGGTTACCCAACTGCGGGGTGCCCGGGTATAATAACAAGATGGTCCCAATAAAAAAATGGAATGTTGTGTATACCAACCCCTTTCCCCGATTGTGGACTACTGTGCTCACTGCTCATGATTCATCGCCATCAGTGGTCGGTTTTCAATTCATAGAGTAGTAGTGTAATCGGTTGGCACATATAAATTGAAAAACAAAAGTTGCATTTAACTGTCTTTGCCCAGTGTTCCTCAACGAGACATTATCGAGCAATTACAATTGCAAGATGCCTTGTTAGATCTTCAATTTTTGTCGAATCGGCCAGCAGACCTTCACTGCACGACGCTCCTGAAGGACGGCTTTCTCATCCGCTATACCCATTGAGCGAGCAAATTTCCTGGTGTTTGAACTGCTTGTCTCCGAAATCATCCTAATAAGCTCTGCATGCCAGGCACAGGAACTGGAAGTCTCAATTTGGAGATCTTGTCCCTGAAGTACATTCATAATTAACTCCCGTCGTTCATCCTCTCGCTTCATGTCGTGTTCGGGATGAACCCATCGCTCCAAGCCCCGAGATATACCTCCGTGCAATAGCACTAGTGATACTCGGATCGGATCTTCTTCTTCTTCAGCATCAATTTTCTCCTCATTGATAATGTCAAGCAGAGCTGCATCAAGAAGCGAACTTCGACCTGACCTTCGCAACTCCATTGAGATCATCTTACCTTGATTCGTAAAGTCTTTGAAGTCTTGTTTCGTATACCACGTATTCGTGACCGGACCGGGACTTGAAACGCCGCAAGTGCCCTTGATTGCACCTGGAATGTCAATGACGTGTTCTGGGGCCTCAAAGCTAACGGACTTCATTTCCTCCTTTCCTTTCATTGGGGTGTTTGCGTTTGTTATTTTGCACGAAGGGATGAATGAAGCAAGAAACTGTGAAACCAGGTGAGTTTCTAAACTAGGAAAGGTCATCATGTTTTCGTTTTCCTTTGGTAGATATGTCATTTGTCGCGGTACGTCGGCAGGAAAGAGTCATTGGATGATTCCACTTCCCCAGCGCGAACAAGGAGGACGTAGCAAGCCTCCAAACAAAAAACCAAGACATGCGATTCGCAAAGACCAAAGTGGACCCGGTATTATTCGTTGCCAAGCTTGTTATGATTTCTCGTCTATATGTTGCTTGACCATGTTGTGAGGGTTTCTCCGTGTTTGGTCATTCTCTTGCATGTGTTTGGGGCGATGCACAGGACATATTCCGCTTACCCCCACCCAAGAATGTTATGACCCAAATAACACTCAGAACTCAGAACTCTCGAACCCATGATGAACATTGGATACACACACTGAAATCGGTTTTGAGTTTAATCGCCGAAGTAAAAAGTCTTGAGGGTGTGTGTATTCCTGTATTCCTGGATGACTTGAGATCGATGCATTCACTTTGTATGTATGGCTGGGACCTGAGACGTCCTTACTTGGTTTGGCAGTACCAGGTACTGTACTAGTACTGCATACGTCTACCGGTAGATCATCCCCGTATGCACATGAACATCATGATCATGCCCAAGCACCACGCCGACGTTCCAGCCGTTAAGTTTGAACCTTGCGCCAACTGTGCTCCAAGTTAGTTTTTTTTGTTTTCTATCATACACGTGTATATATAAAAACCTGAAATCTACCTAATCGTGCAGCAGAGCTTCTTTCATGCGATGTGAAAGGTCGACTCACACGACCAGATACTCCTCCACATTCACGCCACAAGAACAAAGAAGCGACGACAAAGAATGACGAATGCAATTGATAATGTTGCTGTTGCAAATGACGACAATGACGATGAGAATGTTGACGGTCTAGAACACAACAACAATCGTGCCTCTACTGAAGCGGGTGCCGTACGAGGAGTGGCCCGATCGGTTCAGAATGTGGTGGGCCAACGATTGGTCAAATTTCCAGCCATGGGACGTTTGCCGGCACCAAAAGTGCCTTCCGCGCCGCCGTCATCCTTCCCATCATCGTTGTCATCCATATCCAAAAGTAGTAGTACGGGTGCTGCTGCTCGAATGCGATTGCCCAAGAATATACCCAAACCTCGTGTAGGTAGTGCTGGCAGTGCTGGTGCTAGAGTTTCTGGGAGTGCTAGTGCGAGAGCTACTGCTCGTAGTGCGGGGAGGAAGATGCCATCGTCGTCTGTCCCACCGAAATCGATTCCAGTTCGACAAGTCGCCAAGATATCGGACCGCATGTCGACCGGGTTGGATGTTTTCGATACAGCACAAGAGACGGGTGTATCCTGGAGGTTGTCACGAGTTGTGTCATTTGCCATTAGTAAGTTTCCATGTATTTGTCTTTTTAAAGGTGCAAGCAGGTACCTGGAACTACCGATCGAGTACTTTCAATACAACTAATCCGCGAACTCACGCGGCCTGTTTGTTCCCCTCGTTATTTTGCCATTATACTGCTGATGATAACACTCGTACTACTATCCCGACTCGAGAGTACAGCCATGGGAAAAAACACTCTCCTTGGAGCAGCCGTCTTTGAAACCTACTGTTACGCTGTGGAAAAGTTTGCACCTCCTGCTATTGACACCAATAGCAGCAGCAGCATTGGCATGCACCGTGACAGTAGTGGCGACGACCAGGACGACGATGATACAACACATGATATCAATCCCAAATCTTCCTTGGATGCCTATGCTCGTGCATCTCCATTACTACACACTGTGGCAGGCACTTTGGGTGGTGGAGTTCATGGGATTGTAGGGACCTTGTGGGATACAGCGGCATGGCGATTTGGTACCACATCAACAACATCATTATTATCATCATCCTCACCTCTGGTATCGATGCCACGCATGACATTGCATCATGGAATGGCACATGGGGCATTGTTTGGATCGTATGAACTTTCGAAACGAACATTATTGCAGAGTTTCAGTGGTGCCAGCGCAGGATTCGATGCAACAAGCACCACCACAACAACATCACTCCATGATGCTGGGCATACTCATGGATATTTGGCATGTGTCATTGTGGCAGGAGGGTTGGCGGGACAAGTGCAGCATGTGATGAGTCATTACACAGAACAATGGTTACGACTGGAGGAGGGACCAGGAGCCGTCATGATGGAGGAGGCAACATCGACGTCATCCTCCACATCAAAGCCAATGACGACGAATATTTTGAAATTTCGACCTCCAGTTCTGAGAAGCGTTCTCATGGCATTTCCAGCAAGTGCTGTTGGGTTCGTTGCCTTTGAATATGGTCGAAGTATTGGAAGTGCGAATTGATGAAACCATTAGGTACTGGTATTTTTGTAACATATTCACAAATCCGGATCCCAGTCGCCGCCATTGTCGTTTTCACTCTGAAAGTGAAAGGATGGAGGAGCAAGCTGAAATAGCGGATTCTGCTTGTGCGGTTTGTCTCGTCGTGACTGGCCATTGATGTGATCATGATCGTCTTCGTCATCATCATCATCTTGTTGCAGTACCGCATATGGATTGTCGTCTGTACGTTCCAGAGGTGATTCATCTGTCCATGCCATTCGATGCTGCTGGGGTTTGGCTAATTCCTGCAGTGTACGGCTCGGCGTGGTGGAAAAACTGGTATTTCCAGTTGCATGCGCAAAAAGGTGTTGATGCTGTTGTGGTGGTGCCAAAGTGCCATTATCGTCCAACGAGGACCATCCGAGTTCCATCTTGTGGGTTGCTTCCTGTACCAATCGGTCTGTGGATTTGAGCTTGTCGTCAATGATGAATGAGGCAGGTGCCAGTTGAATAATAGGTTTATGTCGTGGAGTTGATGCTGTTGTTGATCGACTGGAACGACCACGACGAGTGTTGGATTCCAAATGGGCTGTGCGTTCTTGCAACGATTTCATTTGGGATTCAAAGTCATCTTGATTGTTCTTCTTCTTGGCGTTCTTGTTGTTGATATTGACGATTGTTGATGAAGTAGGCTTGACCAACTGTCGCTGAAGTTTGTGCTTGTGTTTCGTGGCTGTCAAAGCAGTCCTTGTAGTACTCGCAGAAGCAATCGCAGTCACATTTGGAGTCTTCGACAAAGGGTCCGAGTGGTGTTTGACACCACCCTTTTGAACAACAAGACCTCCAAACTTTTTGGTGGCTTGAATCTTCTTCGCAATCTTGCTCTTCTTTTTTCCCATGGTGAAATTGAATTTGAATTGACTTGCGACTTGCTGTTTTTACTTGACTATCCGGTTCAAGCACTAGTAGTAGACCTAGAACAAGTATCATACGATTGTCAACAAGAATGTCAGAGATGTGAACATGGCATGCGCTTGCTTGCCATTTCCTCCTGAGCGGGAAGATGGACGACGTTTCATGAAAACTGAAAAAAGTTGTTGATGTGATGAATGGTTGCCAGATGGCGGAAAGTGAGCGCAGACTTGCGCTGAATTGCCTTGTAAATTTCCGCTGAATTTCCCTTCTGGTTATGAGTACTCCAGTACTGTACGGCTGCTATCAGTGACTCGTCCCACGATCTTCTGAGTGACGTCATCCGATGGAATGTGATTTTGTGATGACGTGAACATGACGGATCTTTGTCTCAACTTCTGGCTACGTATACTGGATAGCACATTGAGATATGTACTGGAGCTACTACCATTCTTTCGCCTCTGCATTGCCTGTTGACTGTCGTCATTGCTGTGAGGGCGATGCACGGAGATTTTGTCCTGCAGAAAGTGCGAGATTAACGATTAACCTCATCGTCTCATCTTGTCGTCACAACTCTCTTGCAACTCTCAATAAGATTGTTCATTAAAACAAAACACAACAAACACAACATGAGCGATGCTAACACAAATGCCCTTGGATATCCACTCTTGAAATGCAAAGATCCTGTGCCAAGTGATATTCAAGTTTCTCAAGATATTGTGAAGGAGGTTGGACTATTGAGCATTGCTGATCTTGCCAAACAGTACGTCTATCGTTCATTGTTCATCGTCCATGTTCGTTCACTTGAAAAGTACTAGAGTACTCATGCTTCCAATTGCTATCCATTTTCCACACTTTATTTCTTTTCCTTCTCCTTTTCTTTACAACAAAATAATTTCAGAATCGGCCTTGCCGATGACGAGTACATTCCCTGGGGTACTGCCAAGGCCAAGATTGCCTTGACAGCACGCGATCGTCGTCAAGATGGTCCTGATGGGAATTACGTTGTTGTGACTGGTATTAATCCAACTCCACTCGGAGAAGGAAAATCCACCACCACGATTGGGTTGGCACAAGCCTTGGGGGCGCATTTGGGCAAACCCACCTTTGCGTGCATCCGACAACCCAGTCAGGGTCCCACGTTTGGAATCAAGGGAGGGGCTGCCGGAGGTGGATATGCTCAAGTCGTTCCCATGGAAGAATTTAATTTGCATCTTACTGGAGATATCCATGCCGTGACGGCTGCCAACAATTTGTTGGCGGCCGCGATTGAAACTAGAATCTTTCATGAAAACAGTCAATCCGATGAAGCTCTGTTTCGACGATTGGTACCAAAAGAAAATGAACCATTTGGAAACATTTTCAAGATTCGATTGGCCAAATTGGGAATTGATCCAGAGAAGAAACCGAGCGATCTGACCCCTGACGAACGATCAGCCTTGGTACGTCTCGACATTGATCCTGACACCATTACATGGCAACGCGTGCTCGACACGTGTGATCGGCATTTGCGACGCGTTCAAGTTGGCATTGGTCCCAATGAAACCATCAAAGCCCGTCCTACTACCAATGGCGAACATGATGGTGGTGGCAGCAACGCACGCATTCAACAATGCCGTGAAACTGGATTCGATATTACCGTCGCGTCCGAAGTCATGGCCGTCTTGGCATTGGCTCGCGATTTGACAGATTTGAGACAGAAATTGGGCAACATGGTGATTGGTTATTCACGCCAACGTGTTCCCATCACTGCTGATGATCTGGGATGCGGAGGTGCCCTTGCGGTACTCATGAAGGATGCCATTATGCCAACACTCATGCAAACTGTGGAGCGGACTCCTGTTTTGGTCCATGCCGGACCCTTTGCGAATATTGCCACGGGAAATTCGAGTATTGTTGCGGATGAAATCGCGCTCAAGTTGGTGGGGCCCCACAATGGATTCGTCGTTACAGAAGCTGGGTTCGGTGCTGACATTGGGATGGAGAAGTTCTTCAATATTAAATGTCGGTATTCTGGATTGAAACCAAAATGTGCAGTCATTGTGGCAACTGTCCGGGCACTCAAGATGCACGGCGGAGGACCACCAGTTACGGCTGGTCGACCATTGGCGAAGGAATATCGCGAAGAAAATGTCGAATTGGTTACCAAGGGTGCGGCCAATTTGGCCAAGCATATTGCAAATGCCAAGAAATTCGGTGTCCAAGTCGTTGTGGCCGTGAACAAGTTCCAAAGTGATACACAGGCTGAGATTGATGCCATCAAAAAAGTGTCCATGGAGGCTGGTGCATTTGATGCAGTCTTGTCCAATCATTGGGCCGAGGGCGGTGCTGGTGCGGCCGATTTGGCACGTGCTGTCGAACAGGCGTGTTTGGCCAACGATGAAGCAAATTTCAAATTCTTGTATGATTTGGATCTTTCTATAAACGAAAAGATCGAGGTGATCTGCACGGAGATTTACGGTGCGGACGGTTGTGAATTTAGTGAGTTAGCATTGAAACAGATCGAGCAATACAAGGAAGCTGGTTTTGATAAGCTTCCAATCTGCATTGCCAAGACGCAGTATTCGTTCAGTTGTGATCCAGCAGCGAAGGGCGTTCCGACGGGCTTTGTGATAACTGTACGAGAAATTCGTTCGTGTGCTGGTGCTGGCTTCCTTTACCCGATCTGTGGTGATATCATGACTATTCCCGGTCTTCCCACTCGACCTGGCTTCTATGATGTTGATATCAACACTGAGACTGGCGAAGTGATCGGCCTTTTCTAGCCGTCATCGTCATGTCTGCACAAAATTCATCATTTCTTCTACTAAGGCAGCACTATAGAATGTAGAATGAGTTGCTTTCTTCTTAGCGGTTAACATTGCTTGCTTTGTTTCGTCTCTTGAACTTGGATACGGTTACCGAATGGGGCGTTGACTGTGCTCGTTACTCTTTCTGATTATGCTTCGTGCAAATCACCTTGAGGCGTGGAAGGGAATCGGCGGGAGGTGGGCGCCAGTCGAGCACTAGCAAGTCTCGCAGATGCCAAGTTAAAGGCATCATTATTGGATCCAGTGCTCATTCGAGGAGGTCGAACAAATTTGGATGGAACGATTGCGACGCTGCTCGTAGCTTGAGACTCATCATCGGTCGTACCCATGGATGACCTAGTCGAAGGAACAGAACTGACACGAGTGCTCATGATATTCCGCGGCTGCAGTAGAGAGGTGTCTACTTCTGCTTCCGCATCGAGCGAAACTCCCAAATGAAACGGTGTTGGCATACGGACAGCCTGTGAGAGAGAATCTGCTGTAGCGCGTGAATTGCTGGTAGACCCCTGGTGTCGATGAGTTGTGCTCGCCTGGTTTTCAATGGTTTGAAGGGGTTCTCGTACTTTAGTCGTTTCTGTGCTGGTAGAGTCTGTGCATTTACTGGAGCACTCCGAAATGTCTTCCGATGGAATGGTCATGAGGCCTTGCCGACCGCTCGATCCACCGGTGAAGCGACGAATCAAACTCTCGGGGGCAGCTTTGATGGGAGACACTGAGTCGACTGACTCCATGGAATTGATCCCAGGTGAGATGAAATCAGGTGCTCGTGATGACCGACGATCTTTCTTTTGTCGCATGGACGAGGTACGTTGCCTCTCCTGGTCGTATTGTTCTTTCGCAATCTTGTCACGTACGGACTTCGGAAGTTTGTGGGTTGATGCTTGCATAACGTATTTTATGAGCAACATGACGTGCTCCCAGCCAACGACGATGGCGAATAGTCCAATTTCACCAATTGTGTTAGCGAGGGCGTGGACTTGAGCATTGGTAAATCCCATCAGCCAGCAGTTTGTCAAAATGGCGATGACGGACACAATGTGGAGCACATGCTCCCACACGCCAATACCTCCCGTTGTTTGAGCCAATGGGCGTTTTCGAGTTTTGCAAAGCTTGTAGGCATCTAATCGCATGCTGATCAGATGATTCATCAGACAGATCAATGGCGTGATAGGAAGGACGACACTGAAGCACGTCACATAAGCAAATTGGACAACGGCCTGGATGTATTCAGGAAAACTGTCATGCTCGGGGCGCATGACTTCCTCCCACAGGTCATCTTGAGCCTGATCCAACAAAAGTCGCTTGTTGATTAGCTGAATCTTTCTTTGCTTTATATCCTCATCGTTTTCCTCGTCTTCGCTGAGATCTTTTAGCTCTTCTTCTTCTCGTTCAACTTGCATAAGCTCCTCGTGCAGACGCTTCTTCTGACTACGCCGACGAATGTGGTAAATGAGGATGGGAAAGTTGATTTGAAGGAAGAGACCCCAATAATAGGAGACGGTAATGTAGATGAAGACACCTGATCCCACCCGCAATATGCCGTTCTCAATATCTTGTTCGTTTCCAGTGGAAAGGAATGCGTAGTAGTATAGAGTCGCAAAGTAACACACGAAGCGGAAGGAAAACACCTTAACGATAAGTGCCGTGCGGTACTGCGACTCAGTCCTGTAATTCTCGAAATCATTCAGCATGACAGAAATTCTCATGAGTATGAAGTTGAGGAGAGGTAAGAAAAGTCCCAGAATTGACGGCAAGCCAACAACTATAAACCAAAACTGTGGATCGCTCAAGTTCTCGGAATTCATCTTGACCGACTGAATCGGCCTAACATATCCAATGGCGCTGATCTTAAAATCAAAGCGAAATGGCTCAGACCCTGGGGTGAGCTTTTGCTCAACGTAACGTTCCAGCATGAGATCTCTATTGGCGTGGACCAGGAGAATCAAAACCAAAGTTCCGGTTGTAAATGCCAACGTAATGGGGAAACTGATAGCGTACTTGACGTATCTCTTCCACTGAGGATAGAAAACTACCCATTCACCAGTAATCTCATCTTGACGGTATTCACCCTTGAACTGAGGCCGTGTGGTCTCTTGCTCCTTGTGATCCATGGTGCCCCAGCGATATGCCAGGAAGTAGGACCGCTGACGCCATTTGACCAGGACTCGAAAAGACCAAAGCATAACGGCAACTGCAAAGAAAGGACGAATAGGGTGATCCCAATTCTTGGATGTGTATTGGAATAGGGATACAATGCACCCAAGCAGAGAGAGAACGATGAGGTGTTGGGAGCAATGTTGGAGCCATGCGAAGTAGAAGGTCACCTGCTCTCCAAAATATTGCTCGATAGAATCCAACGGCTGGAAGAACGCTCCGACGAAGAATCGGAAGAAGATGTTCGGAATCATTTCCAGGTGACGTGATGGAGATGGAGGCCACTGATCTTGATCCAAATCGTTTCCCAGTGGATCTGAGGGACCGACTGCCAAGCTGCGTCCATCCCGATGGCTCCAATTCTGTGCGCGATAAAAGTAGAACCAAACTCGATGGAGGGACTCCAACTTTTTCGGCATATGCAGGGGTACTCGTACTTGAATCATCTTGCCCAGGTCCGTATTTTGCCCCAGCTCTGCGCCTGAATCCCGAATACGCGATCGGATGATAAAATCAATGACCTTCTGTCTGTTACAAGATCGAAACAGGGAATTGCCTTCTGGAGCATCAAGTTCATCATTCAATGGTGCGAAAATGCCAAGGTTGCCTTCCCGGAAGGGGGCAAAGTTTCCGTCACGCTTCTTGAGATTGATTCTCAACACTTCCGCGACATCAGTGAGGCGATCGACAGGGCAGCGCACCTTTAACATGACACTACGGGGATCAATGGCATAGATTCGAGTTGTTTCGAGGCCGGCTTGGCGGAGACGACTCCATATTTGAGTTCCTGGGCTTTTAAAGCCAAGAAAGTAGTCGGACGGCGGTGGAACAGCACCTGGTTCTGCAGAACCGGTGCTTTCCAGCGTGATGTCAATCTTGCGCAGATCAGCAATCCTGCGTTCAAACCAACTGAAAGTTTTTGGCTCATGAAAAGTATCAGCCTGGAGTCGATTCTGATCAAGTTCGGAAGCTATCGCATCTCTGTAATTCGATCCGAAACCTGCCATTCGATTCGATGCAAATCTACCTTTTGCTGCATCTCGGTGCAGCAACAAGAATCCTCGAAAAATGAGCCAGTATTCGCCCTCGGTCGCAGCCTCGAAGTCAACGGTCTTGTACATGGCCGCGTTACCTTCACCTTTATACCATCGCTCGGCGGCCGCGGTTGCATTTCTTTTGCTTCCAGCCACACGTGTGGCCCTTTGAACAACAGAAAAGGAATAATTGGGATCAAACTCAGACTCCGAACGACGCAACTGGGCTGTCCCCAACTCTCCTTCGGTTCGCGGGTCATCGTGGCGACCAGGATGAACAGCAATGACATCTTGAATTCGGACGATGCCAGAATTTTTGAGCCTAGTGGCCGCATCAAGAACAACCGATTTGAGATCTCGTTGCTTTTCCAATAGCTTTTTGCGGTACTTCTCGGCGGCAATGAAATCTGGAAGTTCAAAGTTTTGTGCTTGCGCATCTTCTTCGACGTGAGCCCATCGCTGCGATTGAACTTGAAAGCCGGGTCGTCGCTTGGTCCACTTGCGATTGTAACGGACGCGCTGTTCCCGAAACGCCAACATGGCGTCTTCGTTTGAAACTTGTTCCATCTTTATGGTGTCGCCACCGTCCGTGCTGTAGAGCCTGACAAAGGCCGCAATAGCACCAGGACGATGGCGGCGGACAACAATGCCCCGCTTAAGTGCTGAAAGGAATTGGATCATTCCATTGGATCGAGCGGCAATTCCTCGAGGGACCACTTGCGAAGGGATCATCTCCAGCTTGCGACGCTTATTTGATGTGGATCCGTCTTGTCGGTTGTACTCATCGACAACTTCTAGTCCGTCGGGATCAGATGATTTGCGGCCAGCCGACGAGAGTCGCCTTTTGGATCTCAAACTTGCTAGCGGCGGTGTCATGAGATCGGGTCGATTACCCCAGCGGCGGCGACTGGTAGATGGGACAAAGGGGTCGTAACCGCCGTGTGTAGATGGTGAACTGTCGGCGCCCAACCTCTTGGAGGAGAAACCACCAAGTGAGATGCGCGACGCGTTAGGGGAGAAAACACCGAGCGCTTTTTCGAAAAGGGAAAGCCGCGGCTTGACAGCACGGTTTTCTGAATCGGAAATACCGGCAGACCACTGCAATTTGTGATCGGATGCCGCGGCCCGGTTGTTTGCATGAGTGGATGACTTGGGAGTAAATGCAACACTATTGGAAGCAGGCGACGTTACGACGCTAATGGAACGGTGACGTCGACGCATGCCGGTTTGGGGAGTGGAGAATGGCTTCGCATCCACAAATGAAGTTTCAATCTCGTTATTGGCATCTTCGTTCTCTTTATTGGCGTCCTCTTCCTCCTCTTCACTCTCCACCGTTGCATCGTTGGAGGATGGAACCGACGTCAACAACTCTCCCAACTGCTCTGCTCTGAAATCCAAACGCTCGGCCCAAAACGCGTAAGAGGCTTGAGGTGTAAGTACCAATGCGAAATCGTAGTGATCGTGCGCGTGAAAAGCCTTGAGGCGGTCCATCTTGTCTTGATGAGTCTTCTGCAATTCGTGCAAATCATGCCATGGTTCCATGATTGGCGACAGGGGATTGCGCGTAGGCCTACGCAGGACACGAGTGGTTGTACTGGCGGCAAAGCGAGAGAATTGGAGTAATTCAGAGCCAGCTACCTCCCCAACTTGCACCAACCTATTACCAGTGATCTCTCCGACGCGGACTAGTTCATGAGCTGCCAAACGAGTCCAGTCTTCGAGGGTCTGCATCATACCAGGTTGCATCGGTGGGTGTTGGACTGGCTGCTGGTCGATAGAATGCCGGATATGCGAAGGCGATTGTGCTGATTCCTCGTCGTACGAAAACTCCGATCCATCTTGGGGTGAACTATGTCTATTGGTAGAAGCATATCGCAACGACACTTCAACACCGACGGCGAAAGTCTCATCATCATCGTCGTGCGACTCCTCTTCCTCCATTGACACTCCAAGAATACTCTTCTCCATCAAGAAATCGGGCAGAACTGATTGATGCGATGGCGACGATACCGAATCCAATCTGGATATTTCTGACCGCAATGAAGGCCTGCGTTGTCCAAAGACAAATGTCGATGCCGTCGTCGATGATGCAACCGAAGAAGGGGTAGTGAGCGATCCTACCGGTGGCAACCATGGGTTGGGAATGTTTCGTGTGTTTGATGGAGATGAGGTTGTGGCCAACGGTGGTGGCGTTCGAGACGCGTAGTTTGGTTGGTAGGGTTGATTTCGTTGTTCATAAAAGATTGGTTTATGTTGGACTGTCGTCCGATTGATGGTAGTTTCACGAAATGTGGTATCGTACATTCGATTGTCATCACAGTTACTGTAACTCATGTTACTGTCGTATTTGTAGTTGCGGGACGTTGGTCGACACGACGATTCCGAAAGGTTTGGAGGTGGCGGCGACGACGTCGAGGATCTCGACTGCGTTGCGGACGCATATGGTGACGGATTGGCCGCAGCCCTGGAACGGACATTGCCATGGGTAGCATGGATGGCATTGGCACTGGCACCGGCATTTTCATGTGAATTTGGCTCAGAAAACGATGAAAACAGTGCCATGGAATTTGACCAGCCAGATGATTTGTTTTTCTGTTGCAGCTGCTGTCTCCTTTGTTTGGAATCCTCCTTTGCTGGTGTCAGAGGGACAACTTCCATCTTGTTGAGAAAGAATCCCGATGGATCATTGTCCTCGTTATAGTATTTGCTCATGATTCACTGTTTCTTGTTATCTTCCTGCGTACACTTCCACCAGTCATGCGTATGAACTACCACACCTACTCGGACAACTCCACGAGAGATTAATGTATTGTTGCGTGTCCTTTTATGAGAGCACTGGTAAAGCAAACGTCGAATAGTCCTGCGTTCAACTTTTGGACGAGAAATGGCCTCCAGCGTTCCAGCTGCCATACATGTGAAGTCGACAATCTTCCTTTTCGTACGTTGTAGGTCTACGTGTAGTAGGCAGTGGATGCTACCGGTACGCATCGATTGCATGTGACAACTTCGAAATTTGAAAATCATGTCCACCCGCAGGACTTAGACAACGTAATTCCTGGTATAAATTCATGTAGAAAGACCGTTTCTAGCTGGCGCGGCATCAGGCTGCGGCAGGCTTGGTGTAAGCTGCGTGAACATAACAATATCCTTCAAATACGAACCGTTTGTCCTTAGGCCGTGAGAATTCAGTACAGTTTTTAGAGGGATGTTATTTATCCGGTATTTTATCGTTTTTTGCAGTTTGCATTGCAGTGCTGCTGGGTGACGTTTCACGGGGTTGGCGGAGCATGTGCTGCGAGCTGCTTCTTCAGCCCCTTCAGCCATGGGCTACTAGACTACTGGTACCGTAGTATCTGTACTTATATGAATATCGTATGTTCACTACTATGCATAGCTAGCATCCATAACTCGGATCTTGGAGTACAAGTGTGCGTACTGGGAGTTATGCGACGACAAAAGCATTTCTTCACATGTATTGGAGCAGTGCGGAATATGGTTGCTAGCTTCTAGCTACTTAGTAGCTAGGTAATGGCGAGTGACTGCCATCGCAGGATAGAAGTACTGCATGTTCTGTTTTAGTGACACAATTATTATAATGCAGGCTTCCAACATTTTACAAATGAGCGAGCAAACCCCGATGCTTCTCCTTCAACAAGCGCACTATTTGAATCTGCCGATCCATGCTCCTACCGTTCCCAATCGGACTGGCACCAGAAGAAGAAGAAGCAAGATCATTCTGTAGACCATCCGACAATAACAAATCCTGCATGGATTTGTGGATTCCATCTAGCAACCGGGCTGGTACCAGTGGTGACGAATAATCCAGCAGAACCAAATAAGAATGCATGTCCAACACAAATGCTCCCAGAGCAACGTCAGATCCAGCAGCGTCGCCCACTAAGATGCACTTTTCCATTTCATCCAAGTAATCTGACATTTCCGAATGCACATCACGAACTGACCGTATTGCCTTTAACCGGAATGTGTAGATTGATCGGAGAATGAATCGTATTCCCAACGTTATAATCAGAACAGCTGGAATTCCAGCCAGCAGTTGGACATTGAGACGATTCGCCGCCACCAGGGCATCAATCCCGTCAAGCGCGTGCAACAGTCCTGCCTTCAATTGTTGGACTTGCACCAACAACAGTCGAGGCAGTCGTCCCAACGCGGCACTGCGCAGCAGCATTGATCCACCCTGCAGGTCCATTTCGTACCGACGTGACGCCAATATCAGTGCCTCCTGGCGAGTCGCCTCGGTCCCATCACCAAACCCCAAGTCGCGCAACATGTTGTCCAAACTCGCCACTTCGTTGGTGACATCAAAGAATTCAAGCAAGGATGGGTTCTTACGGGAGATCAGATTAACCAGAATGTCAAGCAGTGGCGTCCACACGCGTTTCTTGAATATTGTGAATACAATCGAATAGCTCTGCAATATTGACGTCCGGATAACTGGCCATTTGGGTTCTAATACTCGATGCAAGACATGAGAAGAACCAACAACGAGTAAGGACGATGGAATCCCAAATAGATCCAAGCGTCTTAACCATCGCGTGAACTTGGAATCAGCCAGGCTCATGGCAGTGCCTTCTCCGATTCGTTGACGCTCATCGATATGTTCCACCAGCTCCAAGACACTCTCCCACTGTTCTCTTGACCGTGATCTGTCACGCGCACACCATTCCACTAGACTTGTTACATGCGCCTTCACGGCTGCATCGTCGCCAAAGTCCTTCTGTGCCGACTCACGCAAAACATCACAGAGATCATGACGGGCAGTGTCAATCCAAGCTTGTGATTCTTGAACCCAAGTTGACGCATCGGCTTGATTCTGCAAGACTGACCGAGCAGCTTCACCGGAAATGCTAGTGTCTTGCTCCAACCACCGAATCGTCAAACGACCCATGCCATCAGCATTCCACCGAATTGCAATTTTGTTAAACCAAGACACTGACCATGGCGTATCGTTTGAGCTTGGTATAGTACTGCTCGTATCACTCATGTCGTTATTGTTGTGGCTTGCTGCTGCTGCTGCTGCTGCTGCCGTGGCTGCAGCAGCTGTACTCATGGCAAGGGCTTCAATCAGTTGCGATTCTGCCATTTCCGTAGGTCGACGATTCAACGCTCGGACCGTCTTTCCCAAACGCTTCATCTCTGCCTGATACGCGCCTTGTGCCAATGCGAGTCGCTCGCGATTGGCACGTACTTGTCGAGATTCCTTTTCTGTGCGAGACGAAAACACAAAGGAGAAGGCGGAGAAGAATCGATTGTCCGCGAACAAGTGCCCCATGGCAGTCGAAAGGTAGACTCGTCCTTTCCAGTGCGTCACGAGTCGTTTCAGACGAGAACAAGTTGTTAGCAGACGGTCTCGTGAAACACGAAGAAGGGCATCCATGATTCGGATCTCGGCGACGAGCTGAGCCATTTCAACCATGCTGGTGCCGTCGACCGCTGCTGTATTGGGTGCATCAAAATGATTTTTGGAATTTGCGGGCAACAATGATTGTTCCAAAGGCATCAAATGGTTCACAATCCTGCGAACGTAATTGACACGAGTTCCCCTACTCGGATATGTGACACGGATGGCAGCGAGTGCGTGATGAAGACGAGACTGTAGGAACTCTTGTTGTTGTTGATGTGCATTACTGGTGGTGCTGGTGGTGCTGGTGGTGGTATTGGTGCTGTCAGCGGTGGCATCCGTCAATTGCTGTCGTAGTGCTGCATCGCACAATGAGGCTCGTACGCTTTCGATTCCACCCATGGTAACATATGCCGTATCGTACTTATCAAGTCCTTGAGCTCTGTCTTGTCGTCGCACTTTTCGTCTCCGACGTTGCCTCTCAGAAGCACGCAGAACTGCGTCTGCAGCAGAATTGAAGTTATTTTGATTGTTCCCACGATGGTGATAATTCATGTCATCATCGAAGAGTTTAAAGATTCGACCCGTGTAAATCAGTCGCACCATGCACAAGACTGCCACAATACCAACCGGTGGCTTGTAGTAAATAATATTCTTGACATTGCGAATCGTCTCCCTTGCCAATTTGGTGTCAATGACTTGTTGTTGTAGATCGTCCCATACGTGAAACGGATTGGCGGCCATGGAAGGTGAAGTGGCACTGCAGGTCGTCGTAGCAGTAGTGGTAGTACCGCCACCGGCAGCTGATGTTGTTGTTGTTGGGGAACAGACATCTTCACCAGCCAATCTAGATTTGCGAATCCGTGGTTTCCAAAAGCCATAAATAATGGGAAGGACCAACAGGAAGATGATGGAAGCGAGGAAAGGACTTCTCATTGTGAATATGCATGTACATGCAGAATGGGAAACAGAGCAAAGCTCATTGTCCTCTTGCTGTGTTGTGCTGAGTTCGGCTGTTCCGGTGTGTTCACTGTTGTGCTGTGAGCATGTCACACTCAAGACTCAGGGCTCATGATTGTGCTGTACTGTACGTGTATTTGTATCCAAGGTGTCAAATCTTTGATTTGGAAAATTCATCCGGCGCCGTGCTCGTTGTAGTACAGTGCCAGTATGCATACTGCACACTGCACACTGCACATATTTTCACCGGACCTCCGAAACTCGGACCACGCACTACAAGTACGTTCACTAGGAGTGGCCAACCCAGTGTTGTGACTTGCAACCCATGGCAACGCGCAGCTGCACAGAACCATGGCACTACTTTTGACAACAACATTCGGATTTTGAAGGTTTGGATTTCTAATCTCTAGTAGTGGGTTTCTATTCTAAGCTGTAAGAGGAATGTAACGGCATACGGGATTGGAGTACCTCCTTGTGTTGGTCTCTCCGAATCAAAAAAAAATAACACAAATAACTTGGCTTACTGACGCAGCATGGGGAAGTGTCCGGCGAGCAAATCCTTGAGTCGAATGGGACCATGTTCTTGAGAAAACTCGGTATCGACAACACTAATGCTCTTGCAACGGCTGGACTTGCAAGGCCCCACGCCGACTTCGACCACATGCTTCACGTGGCAAGTGGCCTTGCCGTTGATGGAACCAGACACGACGTGGACCATGTCGTTCGCAACCACAAGAGCGGCCTGCTCATCAATCCCAATGCAGGGAGGAAGTGCACTTTGGATTGAGTTTTCATCGTCACTCTCGTCGTCGGATTCTTCTTGCTGTTGATAGTATTGCGACAACAAAAACTGGTTGGCTGCCTGTGCACGTGGTTGACCATTGCTGAGCGTGACATCATGATGGGGAACACACAACGCTGGTAGGAGCTTGAGCCCCTCAACCTTGATGTACTTCCAGTCCTTCTTCTGTTGTTCAGTCAAGTTTGGATCAACCTCCAAGAAGGTCGTTGGATTCATCGAATCCGAATGTCCCTGATCGAACCAGCAAACTGCCCCTGCACTCCCACCGCACAACACGGGGGCACGACCATTATCCCCGTAGACGGCATTGCGAATCATGCGGTCAATGCCTAGCTTTCTCCAGCGTTTAAGAGCGTAGAGCGTGTTTCCCCCTGACACCATGATAATGTCAGCCGAACCAATCGCACGTCGAATTTCCAGAGTCGTCGGCATATCGTCGACAGGAATGCGTTCACTCACCCTGAGTTGAACGATGCGACACTTGTTCTTGAATCCCCTGGTCTGTGCTTCGAAAGCCTGGGCGTTATCGTAGTTCGCTGTCCCCAAGTATACCAATGTTGGCAACGTGGATGGCACCGATTTGTCCACAAGCTCCAACACGGCATCAACGATTGCTGGAAGACTCATCGAGTGTCCCTTCCCAGCAGCAACGATGCGGAGCTTGCTTGTCATGTCTTCGTAGATACGACGCTTGGTATCAATGGACTTCATTTTGTGTGTTGGTTGATGTTGATGTGATGATCATTCAAAATTAACGTGAGAGGCTTGAGAACGATTGATGGTTTTGTAATAATTTTGTGAGTCGCAGGAACTGGAACGGTGTCGAACGGGGCATCACAACACACGCCCACACCACACGCATGTCACGTACACACACGAAAAACTTCACGCGTTGGCGTGTCTTTCCAGGATATTTTCATCTGCTGGGAGACGGACGTTGGGTCGAGACTCTCGACGCGGAGTCGTGCAGTTGCGTTTTTTCATCCAGATCGGAGTTTCGCCGAATTCCACGCGAGAAGGATTGGTGGCCTGACGCCATCGTCCAATCGACCAATCAAATGAATTCCAAATCCAAAACCACTGTCAGACGTCGCCGTGGCAGTGAGAAACTACATCTGTTCCCAAATGACCTCCCGTGTAGGTCGTGTCTGCGGTCCATTTGACACGAGTAATTCCTGTTCTACTCTTGAAGTATGACTGAATTTCCAGAACGCTGGAATTTGCACACGTTACAAAATTGCACTCCGGCATCAAGATTGTGCTTTGTGCTGTACACAGGTTGGTGCAAGTGCAAGTACCTGGTACAAGTACTAGTACCTGGTACTTGTATGTACTCGGATTTCAACCTGGTAATGCAATTACGTTATACCCGACCAGGCCTCCTTATTTTCGTGTAAATCCGAAAATAACGAAAATAGCTAAATTCGGGAGTTTTGAAATCTTATTTTCGGATTAAATTCGGGAATGACCTAAATGGCATTGTTTACTAACAATTAAGTGCCCAAAAGTGCACCCTTTTGTTCCATTGATGGACTGCTTACTAAATAGAAAGGCTCATGAAGGTTTCTGTGTTCTTGTGTGCACTGTAAAAGTGATTCATTGGGGCAGGTGGCTGATGTTGGTAATGCTTCACTATCTCCTAATGTTGATCCCTTTCAAAATGATGATGGCAAAGCCAGATTCCACCAAGCTCATACTGGGCAACACACTCGCAGTGAGCCAGAGGTCAAACAGTCTCTGAAGAAAGCAACTTGTGCATTCTATTGCATCCAATCTTGTCGCTGCCTTTCAAGCTACACACTACTTCCCCTTCTTGTTCACGATCACCATACTAGGCTATTCTGGCTTAGATGTCCAAAGTTGGCGTCAATGCTCTCAATGTTTCCTCTCAGATGTTTGCCAAGAGGCAAATATTCTGATGTTGTAATGCTCTTATGATATCACTTGGTGCCATGAAACACAGATCTTAGTTCTTGTTGAAGAACCATGCAGGAATCTCATCATTGATTTCCCAGCATTCGCTGCAACTCCATTGCTCCACAACACCCATCCACAATTGAAAGAAAAATGAGATGTCATTGACTTCAGACCAGCACCATGGTATGGTGATCTTGTTGCACTGCTTCCACTTGCTTCATAGCTACTTTAATTCAACATGCATCTGCTGCACTCTTCTTATTCCACAATTTCAGTAGAATTCTTGCTCCAATCATCCTCTTAAATCAATGCAGATGTTTGCAAAGATGGCTCACAATGCTATTTGAATTGTTCAATGGTAGATCTGTTAAGATTCTATTATGTTGTGTCCACTTTCATGTGCAGTTTGCTGTCAGGAGTACCAGTATTGCCAAACCCGAAGGTTGTACGCAACAAACATACCACAGCCAACGTCGCTTTTGACACAAACACACACTCACAAATCTGCACAGGACACTTCATATTTTAATTGTTATTGAATTCCAATGCACCTATGGACTTCTTGGGTGTGATAGGGAGATGGTTGTAACTTCAGAATTGAAATTCCGACAGTTTTTCACCATCCCTTTGACCGTCAAAGTTTGACCATTTTTAACACGGCGTTGTACGAGAGAAAAGTGCCACGTCACCGTTATTTTCGGGAGTTTCTCAGACCTTAATTTCGGGAAAATTCCCGAAATTAACAAAAAACCCGAAAATAATGAGGCCTGTACCCGACGCACGACAAAAGGTCCAGCAAATGACGGTTACAGACGGTATGAATTACCTCATTTTTTGTCACGTGATAAAAATCATTTCCTCCTTGCTCACATCACTTTGTACCTATGTACTGTATGGAGTGCTCGGAGTACTCTTTAGGACCCAACAGTGAACGGTGACGCTTTTCCCGGTTCACCATTCCACCCTTGTCGGAAGAATTAGGCTATCGAGGAGATGGCCCAATAGGTGATGAAATCCTTCAAGGCACATACTCATGCATCACACGATCTCAACAAAAATGTCAAATTGTTGTTAAATAAGTTCATGAAATGGCGGCTGAAACAGCTTCCTTTCCTGCCATATCCAATACAGAGTTTTGCTATGAGCTCCGCTTACGGTCTGAATCGACGACAACATCACTGTCTGGCATGCATTTAGGGCGGGCATTACAATGTGCTTACAGTCCACCATCATTCATAGTACTTATTGTGAACTTGTACCATTTATATGTTGCTGTAGTATTTTCCACCTTCTGATGTGGTACTCAAAAGGAATTGGCCAATGATGAACTTACCCAAGAATTCATAGCAAAAAGGGATGAATAGGAAAGAAAAAAGCTGATCTGCAAGCCTTACACATTACTCTGTTGAATTATGCACTGCAAGACGAGGCTAGTACTCTAATTGGCTGCAGATTGTTGTAAATCCTATTCGAACAGCGCTACAATACTACACTGTACATTGTGTAAAATTGCGCACATTTAGGAATCTTGTATCCAAAAGTCATCATGTCATGTATCATGCCCTAAGTACAACAAGTCACATGTATAGAATTTTTTGGCTATGTATAGCATTTATTAAAAGTATATGAATGGAATGTATTTTTAGTCGCCAAGAATAACAAGATTTATTGACGTGATTGAAACGCAGGACACTGCAACTTATACCATTACGTGTACAACGATGTACACAGTACCTAGTATGATGCATGACACCGAGCGAGTACAGTCCATGTGTACCATATATGTATTTGAAAAGCAATACATATCCATATAAGATCATAGAGTAAAAAACGGTGGATTATGTATTAAATGTGTATGTACATTCAAACAAAATAAAAGCATACATTGTTGTAGTAAATTGACATGTTTGGGATAAAAAAGATACGATATAGTCGTGCAAAGTGAACTTCAAGCAAACATAATATTGCAATAATTGATCCATCTCTCATTTTCAATTGATGCGATCTAAAATACAACTTGTTGCTTTCGCTAACACTTCGTCTTGTTGCTTGCTCTATTCCCTTTTGTCAGCATGTCAAATCCACAGAATCCTGCTCTAGCGTCGCCATCTCAGAACCTTCGGAGTTCTTCGCGACGCATTCGCGAACCACCAGCTGACCAAACACCCGTTCGCGAAACACCGTTGGAGCGTGCCGCAAGGAGAGAGGCAGAGAAGAAGAAGGCTGAAAGACGTGCAGCTAAAGCAGCTAAGGCAGCTGAGGCTGCTGAGGCAGCTAAGGCAGCTAAAGCAGCGGAAGCTGCTGCAGCAGCTAAGGCAGCAGAGGCAGCGGAAGCTGCTGCAGCAGCTTCTACGCAACGGAAACGAGTTGTTGGCGCGGGGAACAAGAGGAAATATAGACAGAAAAAACCAAAGGAGTCCAAAAAAACGAAAACAACAAAAGTGCATAACACCTCGTCAGATTCTGGCGACATTGAGTCGGCGGATGATGATTCTTGTTTTGAACCCACCGATGGCGCTGAAGACGAGGCTGATGATGACGACGGCGACCAGGCTGATGACGACGACAATAATGATGACGGGGCAGAAATTGATTCTTACGTTTCAGCAAACTCATACCTTGACGACGACCCATTGGCATCGCCGGAGGAAGGTAGGCGCGGTGCCCGCGAAGCTACTGAAGAGTCGAGACGCAGTGCCCAGGCAGGCGCAGTGAATCCTCTGAGGACAAGCAACAGCGAGGAACACGGTACGCCACCTCCACCACCGGCGAGCTGATTCCAGGAAATTGTTAGCAGGATGCCGTTGGAAGCTCCAACAGCACAGAAGAATGTTGTACGGAGGATTGTTTTGTTTGTTAAAAACACACTCTTCCGTCAGATCAAATTCGTTACCAGTACCAAGTCATTTAGCGAAGCTTTTCAAAAGGTGCTGGCGGAGGAAAGGCCATGGAATCCATACATATTTCAGTTGACGTACCAGAATTTGTTCAAGACGGCCTTGAATCAGAAGCGAAGTACGTGTGAGTTGTCTGGCAAAAAGATTGTGGTCAAAGCTAGCTATCAATACAGTGTTCAAGAATCGTGAAGAGGAATTCTTCACTTTTGATGAATTCTGCAAGCTAAGACGAGCGACTACCGAAAGAGAGAGGAAAGCGTTTCTCTGGTTCTTCGACAGTTTTTTGGAGTGTGTTTGCGGGGCTACCGCATGGAATAATGCGAAAACAAAGCAGCTCGTTTCGGAGGCAAGAGACCCCAGTGGATCAAAAATTGTCAGTGTGAGTGATGAAGCATTTGCGTTGTAGTTAATTGACAATTACTTGGAAAAGTGGAAAACCAGGGCTGGTGAAGAAGTCGCAGCCCGCATCGACTCGGTAGCAGGTGGCGCAGCTGCAATTACGACTGAAGGTGAGGAGATCACGAGAAGGAAACAAACAAAGACAGCCGGTAAATACACTGGAAAAGCTCAAGGACAGTGTAAAGTGGGGTGGCTGGAGTTCAAGGCATCAAACAGTTCAATTTTCTTCGCAAGTTAGTGAAAGCAGACAGGGAGGCTGACAAAATTGTGACGACGAGCCGAAACGGATGGAAAAGTTGCTGATGGATTTCTGCCGGACAAAGGCCGGAATAAAGGACCCACAGGATAACGCAAACCTAGACGGTGCTCACAACAATGCAGCGGCACGGGCAATGGAGAATGTTGAGGCAGAATGGGACTCTGATGACGACTAGGAGTTTGTTTTACTGCCATCCACTTAAAAATGCAATAGAATGACTTTCGTATGAACAATATCTGTTGTATTAAGATGAATAACCTAATCAATTAATCAACATAAAATGTAACTTTGACTTAACATAAATTGCAAAATTACAATATATGTCGTTGACTTGAGTAAAAATAAATGGTAACTAAAGCGTGCTTTATTTTGAAATAAATTATCCAAACTTACAATATATGGTAGAAGTAGTATTTTATTGTTCAAGTTACCATTTCTGTTAAGAAGTAAAATCTAACTGATAAAAAAATGATAACACTTAACACCAAAGAAAATAGTTAACAAAAACGGCCTTCTGATGTCTCTTCAAAGATAATGTAGTAAAACGTAAAACGTGGACTAATTATTGGGTTTCACCATGTACTGGCCGGCATGCTGCTACTGTGTACCCCTTCCCAGCGGTTACCCGCGATAAATTTAGCTATTCGAATATTCACTTGCTGCGAAAACTATTGGTCATCAAGCTCATTAGTTCAGCGGAGGGTGTTTTAAGCCACCGTCGTCTATTTGCTGGAGTGCTAGACAGAATTTGTGACAACGGACGTTGGCAATATTGTTGATCGCAAATGCGAAGACGATGGGGTCTGCTGTGGTAGTAAGAGATTTCGACCGACTCGGCCGATCGAATGCTGTGCATCGAGGCTTGCATCGTTAGGAGTGTGCAGAACGTCATTTTGCGATAGCCAGAGTCGTCGGAAGTGAGCGATGAGGGCGCTGATGATCTGCTTCATCCTTTTTACACCTTGTCGTGAATCCCGAGTCTTTCTGTACATGTTGTACTGTGCTAGTACACTCCACTGTTTCGCGAAAAACCTTTCAACGAGTTATTCCAGCCGATGAGAGCTTAAGTCGACAGTGCCTCTGGGAGGAGAACTTGGAAATGGTCCGGATATTGGGAGATTGTTGGTAGATAGGGCGTGTCTGTTGTTGATAATTGGTACAAGCCATCGACCAGAAGGTATCGTACTGGGTGATGATCGCTAGTAAGGATATCGTCGGATCTCAAGGTCTCTAGACTGGCATGGAAAGAAGGATTTGACTGACAGCGGATGAAATGTTGGGGCGTTTCCTGTTCCACGCAACAGCAGGGACACAATTTTAGGGACTCTTCAAAGATAATGACAACGTACGCCTCTAAAGGACATGAGCCATAAACTTATACGACGAAGCGGATAATAATCTTGCTCTTGGGATACTAAAATGGAGAATGATAGCAATGTACCAACCAGAGGGTCTGGCTTCCTTAAATGATGGACAATATGGGTCTCAACCTAGACAATATGCAATCCACCCCCCACCCCCCGTCTTGTAAGGGGAGTTGCAGTGTGAAATTTCCAGAGCAACGGCCTGTTGTGATTGCATAACTCCAAGTATTGGAAGGTCAAGAAGCACACAAGCCAATGTCATTACCATAGAGAAGGCTAAGTATTGAGTATGAACAGCATTGGGACTAGCCGGAACAGGTGGACAAATGCTACCACAAATTGCAAGGGCATGGCATGAGCCTCAAGCAATGGATGACGAGGTGAGACCATTTCATAAGTTGGTACATGCAATCCTACCAACAAATCATCAATTGCACAGACAAGATCTGAGTCAACATGGACAATGCCCTGCTTGCAATCATCAGGATGAAGAATGGTCACATAACCTATAGTGTTCTAATTCCAGCCGCAAAGAATGGAGAGCGAGTATGTAAGCATCACTCAGTAGTAGGACAATATGCAACAAGTGGAGTACACGACCACGAATAAGAGACGTCCTCCTGGATGGCCTCAGAATATGATTACTCAGTACAATATGCAACAAGTGAAACGCTCGACCACGAATAAGAGGCGTCCTCCATGGCCACAGAGGATGGTTGAACAGCCCAGCAGATAGGGATACATACCAACTCGCGAGGTCACACCATGCAGATGAATTTCAGCATTTGATTAGTACTACTACTACAATACAAAACGCCTTCGGAAACAGGTTTTTATGGGACACTTCAGCTGGAATGGAGCAATCATCAGGATGCATATTATGTGTAGAGGCCAAATTGCAAATACAAGAAATGCCAAAAAGGATTCAGGAGGCACACTGCTATCATTGGTTGCTCGTGGGACTTGTTATGGGAGAATCGAAACAGATATATCTTCATGGCGCCGACGCAGCACGACACAGCGTCTTAATCGAGCGAAGAAACGCATTACGCACCTTACATGAATTGTAAGCCCTACAGAACCATTTTGAACCATCGGCACAAGCATTGTTGCTAATGGATCCGTGTGGAAGCAAAGTCTACCTTGCATCTCAGGACATCCTCAAGGGCGATGGATCCTGTGTTGTTTGCATGCATTTTCCTGTATTCCACAGCCAACAGAAGGAATATGGCCACAAAGGGCCAACACCATCCAAATCAGCAGAAACGGACATGATAATACAGTCACAATTGTTGCCATGATTGCCACCTGTAATGATTGGCAACACCTAAAACAAGGAGTTGCAATACTAAGTGACGACAAGATTCTTGCTGTTGTTGTCATGCACTTTGCAATTCTACAATTTCTTGTATTGGTTGTACAAACAATACTCACCACATGTAAAACCTACAGTGTACACAAGAATGCTTGACTTCAAGTAGAAGGACTGCGTGCACAAGTTGGCTCTGGATACCTTCAAGCAACAACAAGTAACCTTCAGTTTGAAAAGAATCACTAAAAAATGTTGTGTGACAATTGTGGCTGGCTGTTTCATAGGACAAAAATTTTGCAAGATGATTTTTGTTGCATGCCATGCAACAAAAAATGCTAGAGCTACAGGTTCCAATTCAACAAAAGATTGATGTGCAACTTATTTGTCTGTATAACTTACTGCAAAACTGCTGAGGATCAAGAAGGGCGGGTAGCGATAAATGTTGGAGGCAGATGGCAGATGCATTCCTTCTTCTGATTGTTACGAAAGCGACGTAATGTCACAGCAAACAAATGATTATGGTTCCATCACTGCTGGAGAATCAAATGGTACAGCGGTGAGCATTGTGATGGATGTGAAGATACTAAGGTGACAGAAGAAGAGGATTGTTGTCTTAGCTAGTTTAAGAATTTTCTTAGCAAGAACTCACTTCACCTATGGGATACCAAGAATAGTCTGATTTCTTGTCACATAAATGAGCATCAAATCAATCTTCAATTCTTGGTTGATTGATTCTTGTGTATGACATTGCTGGAACACCTGCTTCAGTCATCTGAATCTAACAAACATAGGTGACAAAGATGAGCATGACTATCACATACGTACCATGATTGAGAATGGCTCCGAAAGACTTGGCATCATTATTCTTCTGCAGGATGAGACCGCACAGTAGTACCTTTAGGTTATAACATCTTGGGTGGGTTAGTGATGCCTGTATAGACAACATTAAATTTGAATTTTGCTTGGTTTAGAATTTTGTTTGGTTTAAAACAACATTCAATTGAAATTCAACGTATGAACATACTTAGGACCACATAGTAGCCATGGGGAATTCAAACACTTCTTCAATTTAAGAAGGGGGAATTAAAACACTACTTCAATTCAAGAAGAATTTTTTAATGGTAGATTATGCTATGATATTTTCAATACTCCAATTTAGTTTTCCATAGCCAATATTATGTAAGGATTCTGCGTTATGCTGTGCCAAAGATTCAGAGGCATGAACTAAATTTTCTGAGATTTTTACAACTGAAATTTTCACCGCAGCATTTTGTCTTTTAATCAATAACCAAAGAGTTGGCCATAGAAACATGTTGATTTGAGCAAGTGCTATTTTTGTCACCAGCCAGGATGTGTTTTTGTCAGTTTTCATAGAAAAGAGTAGCTACGGTAGTATAATTTCACATGAAATTGAGAATACCAAGCATGATTTTCAAATAATTGCTTGATCCTTCTTTTTTGGGTTGGACCAACACTCAGAGGTATTAGTAGTAGCTATGATTGCCATCAAATTTACTTCTTGCTTGATCCTGCTTTTTCGGGTTGGACCAACACTCAGAGGTAGCTATTCTTATTGCCATCAAATTTACTTGTAATGCTGATTAATTCACGTTGCTACTTTGCAATTCATGTGTGATCAACAAAAAATACTTATTGAATAATTATGCTGAAGCAACATGAACAGGATTTACATTCCGAAGCCAGAATTGATGAGAAAGATAGCATCAAAAACATAATGGAGGACAAGTCGTATCGTGTTAAAGACAAGAATAACAGAATTCACGTGATGAAGTATTGCAATCGGTCAAATAGTAACTATACATAAAACAGATATCCCTGTAGTATGTAGGATGCTTTTTTGCTTGGTTGTCAAGAAAATGCTTATACATAGAATTATTGGCAGGTTGCCACCATCTTCAGTCATTTGTTCCCCATTGCAGCCTTGCCACATTTCAAGGACGCGGCGACTTATCTTATCCTTATTATACACTTATGTCACCCAATTTGTGTGTCATTCCCATGGTCACCCAGTGCAGGCTTCTCTGATAATAAACATACAAAACAGGTTATTTGAAGCATTACCTGGATCATTTTAAAAGGTTAAAACATATCCAAAAGGTTATTTGAAGCATAACGTTTGCATTTCATTTTCCACTCGGAAAGGCGTTACAGTACCATTACTAGTACCAGCAAGGTAGGAGGTGATGACTTTCCCCTCCTCAGCCTACTACTCGTCATAGAGAGGTAGAACGGCGACTATCGTAGCTGTACCAGCGCCTTACCCTTCGGAGCCTTCTGTCATAAGGGCAAGGGTTGTTTCCGTGATTTAACGAAGACATTTGTCACAATTCCGGAGGTCCGAGTAGTACTCTGGATCTGGACTCAGAAGTGAAGAAAGACTAAATTTTATCACGTCAACTGCAGCCAATAAAAGCGGTGCACCAATGCTGTCGAGTGCGGGATTTATGGTTGATGTAACGTGCTGCGACTGTGCTCTGTACATTTGATATATCATATATAGTGACTTTTTGTCACCCGTGACCGTGTACAGATGGATTAATGACATCTCATGTCATAGTTCCGGAGATCCGGATAGTACTCTGGACTCAGAAGTCAAGAAAGACTAAATTTTATCACGTCAACTGCAGCCAATGAAAGCGGTGTATTAATGAGTTCGGGATTAATTATGGATGCAACGTGCTGCACTGCGCTCTTCCATGTAATTGGTACATATGATAAAGTGACCTTTTTTGTCACACGTGACCGTGTACAGATCGACTAATGACGACTCATGTCACACCTGCAAAATTTCTTCCGTTGTTATAAATTCCAATTCCTATACCATGACATCTCCGAATTACTCCAGCATTTAAGTATTTCTGAGTCAGTTTGACGAAATGACCATTGACTCAGGGAAACCCATAAGTAACATGGAAGTCGAGAGCGCTACGGCTCAACAATAGGTGCAATCTAAGGTCATAAGATCTACATATCCCTGCAATTCTTACGTACATATTTTTTTCTTAGTTGATATCCACCCTTGACACCTATTGTGGCTCTACTGAGCATTCATGTAAACTCGACAATGACTAATTTCGTCGTTCGGAAAGTATGTGATCATGATAGTTATCGAAGAAATTGAATTCAATACCAGATGCTTTGTGAAACAGACAGATGAAGTATCTCAGACTGATTGTTTTGTTCGTTTGCGTTCGTTTTCAGAAGTGGACGAACAAAGGAAGGATAGTAGTGGACGTCGCTCGAAATGTCATTCCCGATTTATGAATTCCGATTCATTCAGATATATCTACTAGTAGAGTAGCAGGCTCCCCCTTGTGGTATAAATTTTCCTTTTCAGCACCGTTTTCGGTCTTTGATAACCGCAACTTATAAACTCCACATCAGTAATTCGTCCCATCTTCGTTATGAAGAGTGTAAGATTCGCTGATAAAGAGCTTCTGAACGTTGTCGTGTGTGAAGTGCGTCCAAGAAGTGAACTTTCACATCAAGATCGTGCCAATATGTGGTTTTCCGCAGACGAATACACAAACATTTTGGAATCGTGCAGACTCCTGTCGAGACAGCTCCAGGGCTCCGGCCGTGCGCGGCTTCTCGACGGCTCTCTTCAAGACCTTTGCGATAAACATAACAACGGAAGCGAGTGCGATGCTGCACAACAGCTGCTGATTCGATGGTCTCGTCACTGTTCCTCATGTCGCGGACTGGAACGCAGGATCCACGTTGTCGAAGGGAGGAAGCGACGTCACGAACAAAGACAATCTATTCGGCTAGTGTTGGAGGCGCAAGAATTGGAAAAGGATTGTTCACCAGATGAACGCGCCGAGAAACTTCGCGACATTTCGGAGCAAACCACGGAAAAGGCACGAGTATTTGCGCGCAAGATGGGAATTGCTGACGCCGCTGCCAACTTCTTCGAGCTGGAACAGTCGTTGCGATGGCTTTACTTTTCGGAAAAGAGTTCTACAAATGACGATGCAATGTGCTCCGGTGGGATGGATTTACAAATTAATCTCAAATGCAGTCCAATGGCATAGCTGCATCAAACGGCCATGTCCTGGTCTACATCTACACATGAACAAGTGCTTCGGGCACTCACGGTTTAACGCAACGCATCAAGTTAGCTTCTCTTGAGTAAGATTCTAGAGATTCATGATTGCACGAGTATTAGCAACATCTTAGCCTCGATGGGTGCAACTACGTCGGTAGCATCTTTTCTAGATTGATCGCATCGGCGCATGTCCTACGGTGGTACGTAGTTGCAAAAACTCCAAAAGCTCCATACGGCGATGCCTGTCGAGTTGAAACGAGTCTGTCCTCACATCGAAGCATTAAAGAACAAGGATGTCAAATGTCAACCTTCATCTCCAATACCATTGGGTGGAATTTGAATGACATCATCGCGTCAACAAGGGTCGGATCAAGCCTAACCTCCTAATGCATTTCCGTGCTGTGACATAATCGCGTCACAAGCTAGTACAGTATTCCGAATACCGTGTAGTAGTACCCCGGTATTGTACTTCTGTCATCAAGTACGTCATCCTACCGTATTTGTGGAAGCATCATATCATAGAAATGGTAGGTGACGTCAGACGACCATGGAACACATCGACGAGAAACTTATCACGCTTCGACAGGCTTTCGCCTGCGTGCAACGCAGTTCGGAAGCGTCCGATATCCTCAGTACGTACTTGAATCGTACTACGAGTATCGGACAAACTGTGGTAGCGTTAGGCACTTCTCATACTTACAACTTGGAACACTAATGCTCGGAACTGGAATGGTTCTTGGAATTCGGAGTAGGCAATCAGAATGATGCTAATGGCGAATGCAATCAAGGGCCAGGAACTTTAATGTTCTTTGCTATGTCACTACATTTGTCGACGAGCTCGGGCTTTATCATCACAACAAAGAATTTGGATTTTACTCCTATTTCCAAGTGACGCGTTATGTGTACTACGCCCAACCTTTTTTATCTACTTGATGAACTAAACACCCTTACTGGCAGGTCCTTGATTATAAATGAGCATATACTCTGTTCCAACCAGCCCTTGCTCATCAACGTTTCTGCAACAACCCCTCCGCCACACAAAACAAGCGATGAAGGGAGTCAATTTCCACATCCATCTGATAGAGAATGGACGAGTCACCGATTGGATTGTGTTGATCAATGCCATCAAATGCTGTTCCCTTGGGCGCGTTGGACTTGGGAGTGTGTGAAGTACCGGAACAGAGACGCAAGGTATTGTTTTTGTAGGTCAACCATCCTCGAGGAATCTTTTTATCCTTGAGATATCCAGCAAATGCAGCGAGTTTGGAAAAGCCGAATTGATGAGTGGCATGGTTGGAGGAAAGGAGGCCACTCTCATTTCAATGAATCCCGCTTCTAAATCGCGAGAGTATCGATTCGCCAATGTGGCGGAATGTTCCTTGGGTAAGACCACCACGCTGAACCAATTGGTCATGCCACCGTGTTTGCGTTTGGCGGCCACGTCGAAACAATGGAGATATTCAGACAAATCATTTCCGGCTTTGCAGGGGAGATACAGCATATGACGAGATCCTCGTTCGACAAATCCAAAATTTTGTTTTCGACCGGGCTGAAAGAGATTCAATTCCGCGGTACGACCACCTTGAAACACCCATTTGTTAAAGGTTGGGAACAGAACATTAAGATCGACTTGCTGAGTTTCATATAGAATAAATCCCTTGGGCACAGCTGCTGGTTTGCGACGAGGAAACAAGGATTCGTCAATGATGATGGGATCGTCATGACTAGAGTTGTTGTCATCTTGATTCGTTTCCTCGCAAGTGATTTCGTATTCCCAAAAGTCACCATAGTCGTAATGCAACGTCATGGTGGACTTTTTCGGCACCAGATCCAAATCCGAAAGCAATGTCTTGTTGGCACGAAGTTTCGATTGACAAGGAACATGTTCCGATTCGTAGACTTTCCCTCCCGGTAGAGTAATTTTCCACATGTGATCATCGACGGATTCGCCTGCACCAATCGTCGTTTCGCGACAAAGAATATCGACTAAATCGTACAGGGTCTGCGTGGAGAGAACTTGTACTTTGACAGGAGAATCGTGGACTTTAAAGGTCAAAATGCGCGGGGCAGTTTTTGCCTTTTTGGCAGCTGGAGCTGAAGCTGACGCTTGGTCCGCCATGGCATTGTCATTGTCGCTGACATTGGCGTTGGTATCAATGGCTTCGAATCTGCGACGAACTCCTGGTTCTTCCATGGCAATGACGAAATGCTATGTGCGATATACTGCACGATGGTTCTGGGCGTTCACTTTCTTGCAGTAGAAATGACTGTGTGAAGTAGGAATTGTTTTTGGTGTATGAACATGAATCATCGAAATGATCTCTGGTTTGCGCGGGAGTTGTTGCGAGTTGGAACAATTCAAAATTCCGCGCCAAGTTGTATGTACGGGTGCATTACATGCAACATGGCAGTATGTTACATGTATGATACATACAATATTTTATTCGGAGTGGTACAAGTACGACAAGTCTACGGGACATAAAGAAGGCATGTGGATCTTCACGAGACTTGCGGCAAGCTCTGCTCGAGTACTACCTGGTACCAGGTACAGTTGTACTGCAGTACAGTTTATTGTGGTCTAATCCAAGACCAAGAATGAGCAAACCCTCTATGAACAAGCACTCGGAAAAACTCCAATCTTCCGATAATTGTTCAGGAAGATGATAAAGGTTTGTGACTAAGGCCGGATCTTGCGAAAAAGAAATCTGTACGATGCTTTGGATCTTTATTGCAGTGATGAATCCTCATAGACATGTACACAGAACACCGAGGACTGGTACTTGGTACAGTGCCTTTTGTGAAAAACAGGTTACGATTGCCTTTCAACAAGGACGCATTGTGAGCTTCTCGCCATTGCTACTTTGCCACAACTACCATGTCTCGCCATGGTGATATCTCCAGTTCCCCAGGTAGGTTTCCAGTTGATTCCGTGACCACAAATTACTGATCGTTAATGTGATGTTAACCTCCGCTTGTGAGATTCGACATTCGTTTCCCGGCAACTCACAACTCGCTACTCGCAACTTTCCATGAAATACAAAACACAGATACTGTCGGTGTCTGCGTCTTCCAGGTAGGTTCCAACATTATGACATCTCTCAAATGCCTGCATCTTGGAACACTTGTCTCATCTCCTAAACTCCTTGTTCATACTACACACACTCAAGTATCCCATGCCACGTTTGCACACCAACGAGGATGTCATGGCAAATGCGGAAAAGATTTGTGAGATTGTCAAGGGGACCAAGGTGGGACTTCCCGGCATGGATTTGATTGTATTTCCCGAGTACAGTACCATGGGGATCATGTACGATCGTCAAGAAATGTTTGATACTGCCTGTACCATCCCCGGACCTCTGACGGACATGTTTGGAGAAGCGTGCAAGGAGGCGGGTGTTTGGGGTGTCTTTTCACTCACCGGTGAACAGCACGAAGAACATCCCAAGAAGAATCCCTACAATACGTTGGTGTTGATTAATGATCAAGGTGAAATCGTCCAAAAGTATCGTAAATTGCTCCCGTGGACCCCGATTGAAGGGTGGACTCCAGGCAATCTCGGGACATCGGTCGTGGACGGCCCCAAGGGTATGAAAGTGTCCATGATTATTTGTGACGATGGCAATTATCCTGAAATTTGGAGAGATTGTGCCATGCGCGGTGCCGAATTGGTCATCCGTCCTCAGGGGTACATGTACCCCGCCAAGGAACAGCAAGTCATGGTGAGCAAGTGCATGGCATGGTGCAACAATGTCTACGTTGCCGTCGCCAATGCGGCCGGATTTGATGGTGTGTACACGTACTTTGGACATTCGGCCGTGATTGGGTGTGATGGTCGGACGTTGGGTGAATGTGGAACGGAAATTAATGGTATTCAATATGCTCAACTCAGCATTTCTGGAATTCGTGATGCTCGTGCCAATGATCAGAGTCAGAATCAACTTTTCAAATTGTTGCATCGGTACGTGTGTTTATGTTTTTGAATGCGTCCATAGTCTGGTCTTGTCGTCACTCATACCTCACGTTTTTTTTTTGCTTTGTGCCTCTAACCACATGAATATTTAGTGGTTACACTGGCGTTTATGCCAATGGCGATGGTGACAAGGGAATTGCCGAATGTCCATTTGAGTTTTACAATACGTGGGTGACTGACCCGTTGGAGGCCCAACGTATGGTGGAAAAGATTACTCGATCTACGATTGGCGTTCGTTGCTGCCCGGTCGCTGGCATTCCACCTCCGATTGATGAATTGGAAGACTTGGAGGAATTGACTCATGAATTGAATTTGGAATAGTTTTTTGAAAATCGTAATTAGCACGTGTACGCTGTCTGTTTGTGAGCTGTTGATTATCATGTGTTCATCTAGTTGTAGCTACATATAGTTGTGTGTCCTAAAATAGCAAATCACGACGTTAATCTCTTTCGTTCATCACCTTCCGTCGAAGGCGGATCCAAATGTCGAACCAGGTGGGTCTGATACAAGAGTGCCACAAGACTACAAAAATGTGAAAGGAGTGTGTTGGTATTCCCCTGCACCACCAAAATGTCGAGTGGTTGCAGTGTTTGTACCGCCACTCGGTCCACACCACCAAAGACACCCTGTTGGGTCAAAACTTTGACTGCGAGCGAGCCAACAATTTGTTCGGCACCGACGAGTGCCAATGCCATTCCCAACAGATTGAGTGTCACACCCACCGATATTTCACGTCGAATCATGTTGGCGGCAGCAATGCGTCGCGTGTCCTTCTTGTTGACAAGTCGTTTCGCGAGACGAGCACCACCCCAGGTCCAAACAATGGATAACAATGACACTAGCAGTCCCGATCCAGCAACCAACAACCCTTCTCCACTCCCTCCCACAATGGCCTTGGTGCTGCTTGTGTTTATGCCAGCACGAATGACATTGCGAGCAAAAATGAGAGTAATGGAACTAACCACTGTCAGAATAACTTGAGACCACCAAGACAACCAACTTATTCGATGTAATGTCTTGGAAGTTTCCAAAATGAGATCATCGACTTCCACTTCTGCTTCTCGATCGTCGGACATGCGCAATGGAAATGAGTCATGTGATTTAGTGTTTGCTCGATCTTGTACTTGTGATTGTCCTTGAGATTGTGATTGCCATGGTTCCAATGGCTGAAACGAACGACTGGTCCTTTTCCAGAATGGACTTGACTGGAAACTCGATGATGCATGTGTACAAGATACAGGTATCTGGAAGGCTGCAATGGAACTAGGAGAGATGAGAAGAAACAGAGCGATTATCAGCGACGGAACACAAGGAGTCCTCATGGTAATGATCGGTACTGATACAATTGTACAATTGAGAATTGCGATCGACAGCTATCAGCACGTTACACGTTTGAACTTGGAACTCATCAACTGCGTTGTGGAGGAAATGAGAAGCCCATCGTTGTTGGCTGTTGGCATCAGACATCAGACGGCCGACAGTCGACAGTACGATACGCGTACATCCATATAGTACTGTACCGCTACGATAAGCTACACTACTACTATAACCTTGATCAAACTTGGATCTTCGACCGACTCGACTCAACTCTTAAAGATATCATGCGTCACCTGTTAGCAGCGCGCACTGAGCAGGGAGCAAAGCCGGCAGTCGGCAATCGGCAGCGGTACTGTTACATATTTCACAGTACTCCAGTACTCGGAATACTCAGTACATACTGTAAGGTGACAGAGCCCATGGACCATGGACCGATGATTCCTTCCAGAAGCTTCTTTTTTCGCACCAGCTGTTGATTATTCGGAATTTTGACAGGGAGGGATGTCAGCATATCTGTGTTGGTCCCTGATTCGTCCATTGCCAAATTCTCTTATTTTTCGGTGGCATGAGCACAGAGTAAAAGTACTGAGTAATCCGTACCTGTACTGTACTCCAAGTAGGAAAGTGTACTACTCCAAGTACAAACCCACACGTCCAATTGAATTCAAATGTTGCACACGAGTCTCTTGATATTCGCCACAGTTCCATAAACCTGACCACTGCCTCACGATGAAACTCTCCTTGATCGCTCTCGTTGTTTCCTTGACTGGTAACAGCAGCAGCAATTGCATTGCATTTACCCTCAATCCCACCATTGTCAAGAAGAGCGGACAGAATGTCGCCACATTATCCACAACAGCCCTGAACCTCAAGGTTGCCAAGGATTTGTACCCCAGCAGTCCACTCGAAATCAACTACGTTCACGATGAAACTGGTGAAAAGCTACACTTTGGTACTACCGACAGCATGTTTGAAAAGATGCGCAATTTGGATTACTCTCTCGTGACGGATGAAATGGTGGAGAACATTGTCACCTTCATTGATGAAGACAAGTTGCTCTTGTATTTAGAAGCCTTTGAAAGTAAGGGCAGAGCTCCCACCGGACTCGTGGTTGTGGATGTTCGTGAACCAGAAGAAGTCGAGAAGACTGGAAAGTTCACCCCTCATACGTACTCCTTTCCATATTCCAAAATACGAGAAGAACACCCATTCCACAACATTGATGATGATGATGAATTCTATGATCAGTACGGATTTGATTATGTCGAAGCCCATGAACGCTTGATTGTGGTGGGAGATAAGGAAACTTCCAAGCTTGCGGCCAAGTATTTGGCTTTTAACTCCTACATTCGAGAAATCTTGTGCTACGAAGGAGGATCGGAGGAATGGTTTGCGGATTTGCCACCACCATCGTAAGAACACAAACTTGGGAACACACCTTTTTTTATTATTATTCAGAACTACTACTTGTACGTCTAGAAGTAGTTCGATGTTACGCATGTGTGTATCCAGGCAACAGAAAGATGCATCGAAGGAGTTCGATAACTTATATATCTAATAGAAGGAAATACTTGTCATTTGTACATGTCGTTGTCCTTGCTGAATTGCTGTTCTTTTGACAAGAGTGTGTCGACCTTTCGTACTGGATACTGAGTACTTGTACCGTAGGTTCCTGATACCCTGTAGAACGAGTACTGGTACTTGTACCACATTTTGATTAGAATGCAAGGAAATGAACGTACTACCTACGGTCATACAGTACTCCAGTAAGACAGTAACATAGGGAGAGCATGTGCTGATTCCAGAGTTGGCAGGCAGGTGTTTTTTGCTGAGTGGTTTTTTCTGGTTTTCATTCAAAAAACCACCACGTTTTGGATGGCGGTGGTTTTTTATTTTCGAGCTAAAAAGGTACTTTTTCAAAGAGTTCGTACGTGATGACGCAGTACTGTATACTGCATGCCACTGTATACATGTTACTGTATCACTTAACAATACTACAGTACACAGTTTCAAACTTCTCCTCATTCAGATATGCTGTTGCAAACTACAAAAAGGTTGAACAAGGATGTAAATATGTTAATGAACAATTGCTTTGGTGTTATTGCAAGCATCCAACGTAGAATTTTGGGTCCAATATCAAGCAAAATGAATGTAGAAATAAAGACCCGACCGTGCAAAAAAGACTAGTGTTTTTTAGGTGTTTTTTGGTGTTTTTTTAAAAAACCATCTCGGCGAAAATCGGGATCGGTGGTTTTTCACATCCCTGGCTGATTCTGGTACGAGTACGGCTCGACGTCATTTCCTTGCATTCTAATCGGATCCTCCGTTCCTGGAATACACACGTCAAGCCGTTTAGCATAGGAATCCCCATGATGAGGAGCATAGGAGCAAGGTATTACAAGACAAGCTTGTTCTAATGAATCACTTTTACATTGCACACACAAGAACACAGAAACCTCTTTTTCATCCATGGAAAGAAAAGGAGGAATTCTAAGGAGGAACCTTATGGAAAGTAATTAACACCATTTAAGTAATTCCTGAATTCAACGGTCATCAAAAAGGTGCATCATGTGACAGAGATGTACCCCAGCACCCAATGATATGGAATCCGCTTAAGCACGAGGGGCTTGCCAGAACTTCAGGAATCATTGCAGAAAACATCAATTGCAGTGCAAAGAATAAACACCTGGTACATTATCCACGCAATGAATGTCGTCATTAACCATTTTTTCTGTTAAGATGCAGGACAACTCCACAATTGCATGCAGCCTCCCCAACATTTTTATATTTAAAAGGATTCTTTGGAATGACATCACACTTTTGCTTGTTGGTGAGCTGGGTATATAGACAGATTTCAGGATCAACAAACCTTGCTCCTGCATTCATAAGTTTTCCTTTACAATGTGCGGTGTATGGTCCAGCACCGAGTCTGGACTGCTATCAACTACCGGAAGTGCATTCCAAAGTATAAATAATGCAGAACAGTCAGGTAATTCCCAGCGAAAGGTGATACTACTTTTGGGGGGTGCAAACTGGCAACCGACAAAATCAAATGATCACCCCAGCAGAGGCCACAGACCTCAACAACCTTTGCCCAAGAGTGGGTGGAAACTCACATCTAACTCCTCAGGTTGGATTGTGGCACTACACCCAAGATCATGAACACTTAGTTTTCTAAAAATTCTCCAAGCTTACCCCTGGAATCACCAACTAAAGGGAGCTGAAGTTTCATGGCCAAATATTTTGGCTACATCATGAATTTGCATAGACAGTAACAACTATGGTGTTTTAGTTACGCCAACCAGATACATCATACAAATGAGATCAATTTGCCCCCAAGCTTCTTGACTTTCCTAGTCTTTTCGTGATTACATTTCTAAGTCAACACATAGTATCCGGCATTCGCTCAACTCTTTTATTCACTGACGCTATTGCACTCATTAACATCGTTTCACCTGCGTCCGACACGGTCCATATTTCGGTCTACCTTCGATGTCGTTTGCACCATCGGTCCACCCGGCGTTATCCATTGCTTCCGCGACCCCGTTCTCTAACTGATAAACATGTCATGTGTGACCAAGCCAGAGTAGGTGTTAACTGCTACCCCAGCTGACTATACTTTCACTTTTTACTTCAAGACACTCGCGTAGTCACGGTTTCCACAAACCGTAGCGCTTTATACGTCAAAATCGTCGGACATGTACCCAGGCAACCGAATCAGCCGAAGCCACCAAGGTCCGAAGTGCAGATGTGACGGGTGACGGTAAAGGTGGCTGAGGCGGCGGCGCTGACGTTGCCGTTAGTTCTCGTCGTCGGTGCATCCACATTTGTGGAGGAGGAGGTTGACGAGGCGATTGCTGTGCGCCTCTGTTCCGACTTCCGTCTGGATACTCGCGGCAGCATTGGCCCCGATTTCGTTAGCTAGTTGTTGTTGCTGGTGATGTTTGATGCGAGCGATACTCTTACGCCAAACCTGGACTTGTAGAGGTTTGCGATGACGATGCTGGTCCTGGACTTAAATGCTTAATGTGTTCTTGTTTCTTCAACCTCTGGCATTATGATCGTTCAGAGTACGGGCGAACTGGTTTTTTCACTTGCATCGGACGATGCTGCATCTTTCACCTCCTCCGCTTCCTGCCGGGTTTTGGCGTCGTCGACGGGCCAAAAGGACTGCAGCCCATCTGGCATTTGTGTGGTTATCCTTGTCAAGGATGGTGCATCTGGTGGCAACAAAGACTCAACCGAGTCTCGATAACGTTTCTTGTCATTGTGGTTGGTGTTGTTCAATGACAAGGGTTCAATCGAATGACTGCTAATCCCATCATGATCAAACATATTTTGATAAAGTGGATTATCTAAGGAGACAGGCTCCATACATTGAGTATCCACAGGATCGAATTGATGCAGTTCGATCGACTGGTCGGACCCGCCACGCATCAACATAGTATCGTTGGTGGAGTTGATGTCATAACTGATAGGATTGTCTTCGAGCCCTTTTTGGGATTTCGCTAAGTACCGAAGGAGAGTAGATGGCTGTTGTCGGATGTGCTCTGTTGGTGAAGGAATGCGACCCGACAGCGAAGAAGATGCCTCTTTTCGCCTTTTGTGGTCGCTCCAAAACCACGACTCCGTTTGCTTGGTGTCAAACTGATCGTTCTCTTGTGCAACGGCTGAAGCGTGCAAGCTTAACTTGGTGTCTAACAGTTCGTTCTCTTGTGCAACGTTGGCGGCTGTTGTTGTTACAACTTCTGCTCGCTGGCTCAGTTCGGTGTCTAAATCTTCGTTCTCCAGTGCAACTTTTGCGGCGCTTTTCGTTATATTTGCTGGTTTTTTGCTGAGCTTGGTGTCTAAATGTTCGTTCTTTTGTGCAACTGTCGCAGCCTTTTTTGCTACAGCTGTCGCTAGCCTGCTCCACTTGGTGTCTGCAAGTTCGTTCTCTGGTACTTCTGTTGCAGCTGTCGTTGTTACAGCTGCTGTTTTCCTGCTAAGCTTGGCGTTCTCTTGTGCAACTGTTACAGCCTTTGTTGCTACGTTCGCTGCTTGCTCGCTTGTAATCCCATCTTCGGCAGGCGCAATGGGGATTAATATAGTCTGCACTACTTGTATACTTCCATCGTTTTTCAAAACCCTCTTTTCACGAAGTGCCTGCGATGTTTTGTGGACTGCCTTATCGTATGATGCTAGTATCCATAAACCGGTTGTCTTGTCCCTCTCAAGAAACCGTCCTGGTGGATCCTGGGATTGAACGTGATGGACGATAGCTCTTGCCACGAGTACTTTTGTATGCTTTTTGGACTGACCATACAATGTGTTGTTGGAACGGACGAGGCGTCGATACCAAATGTTTCCAGGATGGTGATTGCTCAAGCCACCTCGTCCAAGCAGGACGTCATGATCGTGAGGATCGCGAACAATATTCTCAGGATTGTTCTCTGCCATTTCTTTCAGCTTGGCCTAAAGTTTGAACGAGATGAGGCCTTGCACACATACACCTGGTATACTCCGAGTTCAATTTTGTTCTGGTAGCCTTCAGAGTTAGTCCTGTCTCCCGACTCAAAACGACGGTGAGATTCATGAGGCACGAGCGAATAGTGTACGACCTCATTTTCGGTGTTGGACAGGAGGAATCGGTGACAATCGGATTTGGAACTTTCGCGAGCTCAGAAAACGTTATCCACTTCATTTTCTTAGCTCTTACTGTCTAAGATTAGCTGAAAGAACCCGGAGGTAGGGGACGAGCTGTTCTGGCTCGAGACATTTATAGTGATTATTTATATCAATTTCAACAAAACCGTCGTAGTTAACTTTTATTTACTATGCAAGATTCATCAACGTTGTCACCTGGGAATGACCCACCCAATAACACTTCACAACAGATGCCGTCGCAATTCGCCAAGAATGTATATACGTACTTAGGCCAATCCTTACGGTGTTACAAGAACAAGAACAAAAATTTATTACATAAACATTCAGTTGAGTTTATGTTGCAAATCCTGTTTTACGTCCCTTACGATTTTTACGAATACAAGAACGAATATCTTATAACCCTTATCCTTTTTGGAATGCCAAAACGAACTCTCGTACACTAGAGTACGTAAAATTGTAGTGCTGCCTCCCTTTCGGGGAGTCGCCTTTTTTCGCGTCTCGACGCAACGAAGGAGAACCCATCAGCGTCAATGCCGTATCCGCATACCATCAGGATCATTTGTTTATTCCGGAGGATCGCGCCAACGATGCCATGCAGGGATTGTACGAATTGGTGAAAGAATCGGGGAATTGAAATGTTTCATATCCTATCAAATTATTAGTAGGGGTATGGAATGCTTCACAGCATTCACTCAGTTTTTAATAGTTTATAACTGAATCATCGGCATCTTAGGTGTGGGAATGTGCGACGTTTTCGTCTTGATCACTTCATCAATCAACCCATAATCCAGCGCTTCGTACGGCGTCATGAAAAAGTCTCTATCCGTATCTTCCGCAATCTTCTCTTCCGGCTGAACACAGTTCTGGTACTCCGCCATGTACTTGTTGAGGCATGCGTTGACGAACAAAATCTCCTTGGCTTGGATTTCAATATCCGCCGCGGCTCCCTGTGCCCCTCCGAGGGGCTGGTGGATCATGATACGGGCATTGGGCAAGGACTTGCGCTTCCCCGGAGCACCGGCACCCAACAAAAGGCGCCCATACTCGCCGCCATGCCAAAACAGACAGTCTGAACGTCGCAGGGGATGAATTGCATCGTATCGTAAATGGCAAGTCCGGCACTGACGGAGCCGCCGCGGGAGTTGATGTAGAGAGTAATGTATGTTGTTAGTTAATGGATGATGACGAGGATGCCATCGAATCATGAATCATGAGCAATCGAATTGATCAAAACATTCTTGTTTGCCGAACAAGAATTAATTTTATTTTTGTCAGCCGCAAGAATGTGTTTATGTTATGTTAGTATTCTTGTCACCGTAAGGGACGTGTTTTTCAAGAACAGAAACAAGAAGACGTTTTTGTTCTTGTTTTTGTCACGATTTTTGTTTACCGTAAGGGACGGCCTTAAAGCAGCAAGAGCAGAACAGGAGTGCGAACAATCACCATTAAATTTAGATGAAGATACACTCCATATGATTTCATGAACTATGAAACAATGACGAGTAATACGGGGGCATTGCTATCTGGTACACATTTCAAAGGACGATATGGACTTGTCTTCCAAGGATGCGTCCACCAACTACTACAGTGGTGACTGGCGACCGCACGCTACTGTACACTGTCTAGCCAGTTTACTAAACACTCAACAACATGGTATTGAGAGAGTAGAGAGTATGCATACGTATACCACTACCTGGTACCCTCGCTAGAGGGGCTAGCAGAAGTAGTGCACTGACGCACGCGGGCCACCATCGATTGCATCCTAAACTCTCCTATACATGCTTATCGCCGATCTATTCCTACTAGGTCGGTGCATCGAAGTTCTTTAATGGCAATCAACGATGCTGCTTCAAATGATAGTATAAATTGTGTGCTCCAAGCCAGTTGCCTGCTTGTTTTTCACTTCATGACGCTCGTAGCGTTCTAATCGTCATCATCGTCGAACAATGAGCCAGATGCCGGTCGCCCGTATCGTGGATCATGCTCGCTGTTTATAACCTCAGAAATGCTGTTGAATGGCTCCACATTGTTGGTTTGGTTCACTCCGAATTGTGCCGCATTGCCGAATGGTGGTGGTCGTATCAAAGGGGGAATGTTGTTATCAACAAGAGGCGCCTCTTGCAATACTCCATTCTTCTCCTCACTTAAGGATGCACCTGAAGAGTCGGAAAAGATCGCCGACAGACCTGCGAGTAGGCGAGAAGGAGTAGAAACCAAGGCCAATAGCGCTGATGTGATGGATGGCTTTAAAGTTGTCAGAGGTGGTGGAGCTAGACCGACGTTGTTGGCGATGCACTTCGTCGCAGCATCCACATTCGTTGAAGAGGTCTCCGATGCAACTAAAGTGTGCATCTGTTGCGACGTCATCTGGATTGCCGCGACATTGTGGGTACCCATGGTCGTACTTTGACTTTGCTGTTCCATTTGAGCGACATTATCCGACAAATGTGAAGTTGTAGAGGGTTGCGAGGATGATGCTCGAGCTGCAGCTTGATTCGTGTGTTGTTGTTTCTGCGGCTTCTGCTCTTGTGACGGTTGGGAGTGCTGGTGTATTGAGTCTGTCACTTGCATGAGCTCCTGCGTTAAGTCATCCTCTGTCTGACCATTTCCGTCCTCGCCAATTGGCCAAAAGGACTTCAACAACCAATCTGACACTTGTGAGGTCAGTCTTGTCAAGGATAGCCCATCTGGTAGTGGTGGCGAAGATTCAAATGTGTCTCGTGAGAGTTTCTTGTTATTGTGGCTGATGTTCTTGAATGACAACGGCTCAATCGAAGGCCTGCTTATACCATCATCATGACGAAACATGTTTTGGTAAATCGGATTAACTAACGATGCAGGCTCCGTACATTGCGGCGATCCAAGGAAATCAGCATCAGTAGGAGCGAATCGAGTTGGTTCCATGGATTGATCGAACCCGCCATTCATCATCGTAGTATCGATGGGGGTAATGCTGTCATAACTGATGGCATTGGCTTCAGATCCTTGTGGGGCCATCGAATAGAATCGAAGGAGACTAGATGACTGTTGTCGGACGGGTTCTGTTGGCGATGGGATGGGACCAGACAACAAGGATGACGCAGTTTTTTGCTTTTTGTTCTTGCTCCAAAGCCACGACGCCGTTGGCTGCAAAGTGCCTTGCTTGGTGTCAAACTGTTCGTCGTTCTGTGCAGCTGATGTAGATGTTGTTAAAGTCGCTCCTTGTTGGGTTGTTCTCCTACCGTCAGCAGGTGCGATGGGGATCAATAAATTGTGGAGACTCTGCCGGTCTTGTCCGTTTCCTTGGCTTTTCAATACCACCGTTTCACGGAGTGCCTGTGATGTCTTGCGGACTGCAGTATCGTAGGATGCTTCCATCCATAAACCGGTTTTGTTGCATTTCTGAAGAAACCTTCCTGGTGGATCCCGGGCTTGAAGGCCATCGACGATGGCTTCCGCAATGCCTTTCTTTGTATGATATTGGGTCGCAGTGAGATGTTTTGCATGTTTTGGGGCCTGATCATATAATGTTTTGTTGGAACGCACGAGGCATCGATACCAATTGTTTCCAGGATGGTGATTGCTCAAGCCACCTCGTCCTAGCAGGACGTCATGATCGTGAGGAACGCGAACAAAATTCTCAATTTTGTCCTCTGCCATTGTTCTTTGCACCTCGAGTTGTTGTGGTGTTATGAGATGAGGCTTTGGCAGTATTGTACTCGAGTTGTAATGTGTGCAGGGTGAAGTAATGCACTGAAGCTCGAGCGAATGATGAACTATGTGCTTGACCTCATCGTCGTTTGATGGGAAGGGTACACTACAGATCATTCGGCCTCTGAAGCCGTGGCCCGATTTCTGGTTATGAGCTCATTTTTTCATGATTTTTAACTGTCTTTCACTGCCATTTTTTGAATGTACTTAGGGGTTCGATTTATTTAAGTTTCGTTGTATTTCTTTATCATATTTTACTTCAGAGTATTTAACGGTCAGCTTTTCTTCAGTCCGGAAGTTCACATTGCAATATCTCCACCAATTCCTGGAACGACGATAGAAGCGTGCACATTGTGAGACTACTCCATACAAAGAACACAAATGTGCACGCTTCTTTCGTCGTTTCAGGAATTGGTCGAGTTATTGCAAAATGAAATTCGTGACTCACCAAAAACTGACCGTTATCACTCTGAAATAAAATATCAAAACGTTTTTCCATAAACAACTATAGTCAAAACCGTCATATAACGTTGCCCGGTTGGATCGGGCCACTGCTTCAGAGGCCGAATGATCTGTACCAGTTAAAAACCGCTTTGAACCAATAATTTACCGCACGATCCGACTAAGGATATCTGTTTCACGCGGCCTCCAGCTTCATTTCCGTTGCGTTAAGAATTCTTTTCAATGTTCTCGTTTATGCTGAAAATGAATCATTCTTGTACTGGACTAAGTATTCATTGAGTTATCAAACATTCTGAAGGCCTCGCTTCGGGACTTTTTGGTTCAATGCGGAACATTAAAAAATACACGTACATTAAGTAAAATCAATAGGTGGGCGCGTAGTTTTTTTCACACGTTTACATGTATTCTCGCCAAACAAATTTCTACTGCTACGCACTTGGCAACGTGTATGTTCATATTGTGATTGTGACAGCACCAGATTTCATGGATTACCAAACTAATCACGTAGATTTCATGGCGCGGTACGACGGTTCAGTCTCAGCTAAAAATGTCGCAAGCATTGACAAATATTAAGCGCCGTGAGGTAGCATATAAAGTGAGGCCCGGCTCAACGTGGGAAAAACTCAAACTCCAAACAATTCTCCCAATCAAAAACTCAGTGCAATGCACTGTAAGACAGATCACTCAAGCTTGCTTTTAAACAAGTAGAGTAATTCTTCATCATGAGAAAATGAACAAGTTCTCCATACAAAAAAATGCTCGAATATGACTTTTTACCAAATGTTTGCGTAGGAACCAAAAAAATTACCACATGATTGGTTCAAAGCGAATTATTGGTTCAAAGCGGTTTTTAACTGGTAGTGAGGTCAAAGAAAATGCGTCATACAGGAGCTAGAAACCGTTATTGAGTAGATACTATACTGACCAAACAAGTGTTATTAACTGTGGTATAACGAGAGACCTTCAGAATCGGGCGACTCCACTTCCGCTAAATTCTGAATGGTCCGTTTTAGTTAGGCCCACCCTTTACGGTAACGAAAAGTTGAGATGAAAAACTGACCCCCCAACTTTTTTTTTCATGTTCACCGGCCTTATGGATGAAAAGTTGCATGAAAAACCAAGTTGGACCGATCTCAACTTTTCATCGAAAAGTTGGTGGTAAAAGTTGGGGCCCAACTTTTATCAGCAACTTTTCGATGAAAAGTTGAGAGCATCGAGTCGAGTGAATCATAAAGTGGAACAACACCAGCGACGACGACCCCGGCACCAGACGTCGCGAGTCGCGACGACGACACTAGCGACGGCAATGTCGCTCGTCGTCGACGTCAACGTCAACGAGCAACACTGACGACGACAGTGTCACTTGACCTCGCGGCGATGACGACGAACGACGACGGCGACTAGAGACGCTAGCGACGACGAGGAGGCGACACGAAACCTCGCCACGACAACGACACAAGCGAAAGCGGCGACACTAGATGTTACCAACGCGGACGAGCGACACTCGCAACGACGAAGACGGCAACTAGAGTGGCGACCATGACGAGGACAACGGCACTATGATAGACCTGGCGACGACGACGACGACGACGACACTAACAACGACAAGGCGACAGTGGACGTCGACGACGACACAAGCGACGCTCGCGACGTCAACACTAAATCTCGCGACGACGACGACACAAGCGACACGAAACCTCGCGACGACGGCATCACTTGACGTCGTCGACGACGACGACACTAGCGACCCTACTCCTTGCGACACTAGACGCTAGCGGCCATGATGGCGACGCTTTCCGAGAACTGCTTCCTCAAATGTTACCATGTATGGTATTAGCTTATATTTGTTCTAAACTAAGGATCTACTACGTCTACTCTAGCTAATCCTAACAAAACAACTATCGTGCATTATTGCCACTCGTCGTCGTCGTCGTTCTCAAGATAAGTATGGAGGGTAACAAATGCGGGGAGGGGGCTGCATTCCCTGCAGTCATCAATAACGGTGTGCGGTGGAATTGCCTGAAAGAATACTGGAGTACTCCGAGTATGGAATAAAATGCGACACTAGGATAAAGAATGACCCGGAAAACACAACTTTATTTGTATTCACGATAAGGCCGGGGAAACGACATTTTCTAAAACAAAAGTTGGGGGGTCAGTTTTTTCATCGCAACTTTTCGCTACCGTAAGGGTGGGCCTTACGGGCATATACGCACTTCGTACACTGGATTCTGGAGTGGAACTGGCTTGGCGCGTGTCGGTTCTCAAATCCGTGATCGAGACGAGCACTTCCGGGTTTAGAACATAGTCATTGAATTCTTGGGACCTAATTCATCGTACTCGGAGTTTATAGTTTATACGCATACTCGAGTACATATGTATTTTGCAAATATGTATTTTTAGAATGTCCTGATGATTTTCAATCCAATTTTTAGAATGTCCTGATGAATTACAATTCAAGATTCGTCAGAGTTGTCACTTGTCACCTCGGAACGAACCACCGAAGAACAAAACGTTTTGAAAGCTGTAACCACACCAACAACTTCACCACACACCATCGCATTTCGCCAATCATCTGCCAGTACATCAATGCAGCAGCATCAGGAACAGAAATGCGTACATACACTGTTGAATCTGATTTCAGGCAAATTTGATTGGAGAGAATCAAGAAGGTATCGCACTTCCAATGGATAGCCGTCGGGATAGTTGCGTCTTTCAAGCTGTTGGGAGTACTCTTGCTCCGTACCATTCCCCAACAATCACAACAGTTTACATGGACTCTTGGACCCTATGAAAGTCAGGTGTTGCCACTCCCTCAGAGTATGCTCTTTGTCCGCTGGCTGTTCTCCTCTTGAATTGACAATGCCTACACGAGATTTATCGTTTCAAGTGAATGTTGCTGTGAAGCACCTCCCTGGATGGATGGTGATGGTATTGTTCCTACAACTACGGGCCGCACTTCTTTGTGTCAAATGGCATCAAGAAGCTGCTCACGATTCATCGCAGCATGATCGATATCAAACTTGGAGCACTTCACCCGCGTATGAATTGGTGTGTAGTGATTCCGATGAGACGCTTGAGTCAATTATGATTGTATGATCGCCTTCAACCATGTGAGTCCAAGTTCATGAGGAGGTCTACAACACATGTTCATGCAGTTTGTTGTCTGCGGCTACGAGTTGGAAAATTTTTGACATTGCGCCGAATACTTTTTGAACATGAGCCAAAAGACGATCCCTCTAAATAGGAACGCTGGGGTGGGAAGACTTCAAATCGTTCATGTTGACAGGCCGATGACAATCACCCGATAAAAAGTCGAAGCTACTTCTTGTGGCGAGCGAAAAGATGAAGTCCATGATTCCACGAACTATGAAACGATGACGAATAACACTGGGGCATTGCTTCCAGGTACACATTTCAAAGGACGAAAGGACGACGCATGGCCTTGTCTTCCGAAGGATGCGTCTACCAACTACTACAGTTGTGACTGGTGACGACACGCTACCAGGAACTACATGGTATTGAGAGAGTAGTGAGTACGCATACGTAAACGACTACCCTCCCTACTAGTAGAGTAGCGAGCAGAAGTAGTGAATTGACGCACACTGGCCACCATCGATTGTATGCTTACCTCTTCTATACGTATTTATCGCCGATCTATTCCTAGGTCGGTGCATCGAATTTTTTTAATGGCAATCGACGTTGCTGCTTCAAATGGATATAATATAAATTGTGTGCCCCAAGCCGGTTGACTGCTTGCTTCTAACTTCATGACGCTCGTAGCGTTCTAATCGTCATCATCGTCGAAAATGGAGCCAGATGCCGGACGCCCGTATCGTGGATCATGCTCGCTGTTTATAACCTCAGAAATGCTATTGAATGGCTCCACATTGTTGGTTTGGTTCACCCCGAATTGTGCCGCATTGCCGAATGGTGGTGGTCGTATCAAGGGGGGAATGTTGTCATCAACAAGAGGCGCCAATAGTACTCCATTCTTCTCCTCACTAATGGATGCACCTGAGAAGTCGGAAAAGATCGCCGACAGACCTGCGAATAGGCGAGAAGGACTAGAAACCAAGGCCCATAGTGCAGATGTGATGGATGACTGTAAAGTTGTCAGAGGTGGTGGAGCTAGACCGACGTTGATGGTGAAACACGTCGTCGCAGCATCCACATTCGTTGAAGAGATGTCCGATGCAGCTAAAGTGTGCATCTGTTGCGACGTCATCTGGATTGCCGCGACACTGTCGGTTCCCATGGTCGTGGTTTGTCGTTGGTGTTCCATTTGAGCGACATTATCCGACAAATGTGAAGTTGTAGAGGGTTGCGAGGATGATGCTCGAGCTGCAGCTTGATGCGTCCATTCTTGTTTCTGCGGCTTCAGCTCGTGTGATGGTTGGGAGTTCAGGTATACTGAGTCTGCCACTTGCATGGGCTCCTGCTTCAAGTCCTCCTCTGTCTGACCATTTCCGTCCTCGCCAATGGGCCAAAAGGACTTCAACAACCAATCTGACACTTGTGAGGTCAGTCTTGTCAAGGATAGCCCATCTGGTAGTGGTGGCGAAGATTCAAATGTGTCTCGTGAGAGTTTCTTGTTATTGTGGTTGATGTTCTTGAATGACAACGGCTCAATCGAAGGACTGCTTATACCATCATCATGACGAAACATGTTTTGATAAATCGGATTAACTAACGATGCAGGCTCCGTACATTGCGGCGATCCAAGGAAATCAGCATCAGTAGGAGCGAATCGAGTTGGTTCCATGGATTGATCGAACCCGCCATTCATCATCGTAGTATCGATGGGGGTAATGCTGTCATAACTGATGGCATTGGCTTCAGATCCTTGTGGGGCCATCGAATAGAATCGAAGGAGACTAGATGACTGTTGTCGGACGGGTTCTGTTGGCGATGGAATGGGACCAGACAACAAGGAGGATGCAGTTTTTGGCTTTTTGTTGTTGCTCCGAAACCACGACGCCGTTGGCTGCAAAGTGCTTGGCTTGGTGTCAAACTGTTCGTCGTTCTGTGCAACTGATGTAGATGTTGTTAAAGTTGCTCCTTGTTGGGTTGTTCTCCTACCGTCAGCAGGTGCGATGGGGATCAATAAATTGTGGAGACTCTGCCGGTCTTGTGCGTTTCCTTGGTTTTTCGTAACCACCGTTTCACGGAGTGCCTGTGATGTCTTGCGGACTGCCTTATCATAGGATGCTAGTTTCCATAAACCGGTTTTCTTGTCTTTCTTTAGAAACCGTCCTGGTGGATCCCGGGATTGAACGTCATCGACGATGGCTTTCGCAATGAGTTTCTTTGTATGATTTTGGGCCGCAGTGAACTTTTTTGTATGCTTTTGGGACTGACCATAGAATTCTTTTCTGGAACGCACGTGGTTTCGATACCATTTGTTTCCAGGATGGTTATTGCCCAAGCCACCACGTCCTAGCAGGACGTCGTGATCGTGAGGATCGCGAACGAAATTGTCAGGATTGTTCTCTGCCATTGTTCTCAGCGCCTCAAGTTGTTGTGGTGTTTTGAGATGAGGCTTTGGCAATATTGTACTCGAGTTGTAATGTGTGCATGGTGGCGTGCATCACGGCAATGGACTGAAGCCCGAGCGAATAATGAACTATTTGATATTTGATTGGACTCATTTGTTCGTGGTTTCATGGGAAGGTTAGGTCAAGAAACTGCGTTATACAAGAGGTGAGAACGGTTATTGGGTACAGTAGATACTGTACTGACCATATTTGTTCTATTAACGGTGGTATAACGAGAGGCAATCAGAATCATGCTACATACGAGTACTAGTACTCGAGATCCTCTGTATTCTGAATGGTCCGATTTAGGTACGGGCAGTTGTTCTGTACTAGTACTTGAGTACTTTTGATCAGTACTGGAGTTGCGTTTCTCAAATCCGTGATCGAGACGACCACTTCCGGATGTCGGACATAGTCATTGAATTTTTGGGACCTAAATCCTCATATGCTCATATGTCATATGGCTGGTTTCACCATAAAGAATCGGCAGGTAGCCTATAGTATGTTTTCAACGTCGAAAGTGAAACCCCTTAAGTGTTTTCTTTGGCATGACGTCACCAGAATGAATTTTTATCACGTTGCAACCAAGGGCATTGACCATGGGATTACACGGCTGCGAAGCAATCACGAACATGAAGACTATCGTCCTCACAAGGAAAATAGACTTCTTCATTGCCCGAGGGATCGAATAATATGAGTGAGGACGATAGTCCTCGCACACTTGCAAATATTTTGGCAAGTGTAAGGAGCACCTTTTGCGAACATTTTCTGCAACCGTTTTTCAGTTGCATGTACTCCACAGATGTCAAGTGCTTCATTAACAGTGAGTCCAGCACCTAACATTCTTCGCAAGGATGTGAGATCCACGGACGCTGTTGTTCAAGAAGTCAGCATTCAATGACCAGCGTTCAACACATGCCAATCATGTGTTGAAAGATTTTGACGCCTTACAACCAGAATGGTATTTGTTCGATGACGACTGTATCTCCGACAGGAAAATAAGAGCTGCATCATCTAAAATGATAACGGGGAGGCCAAGATGGAGCAGAGGATGGAGAAGGGGATGATCACGATCGTCAGCAAGACGCTCGTGTCCTTCGCAGATTGTTTGGCATCATGTCGTTAGCTCAGATTTGGCTACCAGTCGTCGTTGGCCGCTCGTCTTGTCAGCAATTGTACTTGATTTGATTCAGACTCCTCTGGACAATCGCTCTTTGCTCAAATTGTGCATTGTACGATGCAGATTAGAAACAGGAAACAGTTGTAAGTTAATGTGTTCACGTGGTGTTCACATTTTGCTGAATTGAGACCGCATCACAAACCCTGCGGATTGCGGGATGCAACTGTACATCGCAAAATAGCGATTCCTCAACAGGGTTTCCTTGCAAGCAAGCATAGTTGGCCATGATATAACAGAAGTACTCTGATTTCAAGTCCTTCATAAACAAGTACAATATCCTTCAAAATAGGTTGGATTGGTCGGAAGCTGTTGATAAGAACTCAGCACAATTTGTGACTCGAGAAGTTAAACATTACCACTACACTGTGACCATTTTTTCACTACACCTCCTTCCTAACTGCAAGTGTGACGATGACCATAGGGCGGCATGCACACTTGTACATCGACCACCAGGAACTCCAAATCAATGTCGCATACAATGATAGGATTTGTCATCATAGACAATATCGCATCCATAGAGTATGCCAGGATCACACCGCCCTCACTGGAGATAAATTGCCTCAGCAGCATGATAATCATAGGACTCTTGTTTTAATTCGTGCCGACCGACTTGCGCCGCAGCCAAGGCGTATCTGTGAGTTTCAATCGCTCAAGTTTTCGAAGAGACATACGACGCTACCGGCGGTGGGCTTGTTAATCAGTTGGACTGCGAATGCCAATGACAGCAACATGGTTTGGGACCCCCTCCTTATAACAACGCTGTGTATTCTTCTGAAAACCTCATGCCATAACAGGTTTTCAAGCACAAGATGCTACACGGTGAATTACGACACACCACCATCCACCAACACATTGCACGACTGATGGTGGAAGCCTTGCTACTGCTGCATTAGTTCACTCATCCCAGCAAGAACAGCAACTTATGTTACTTGACATCGAGCAGCTCATGAAAAAGGTCAATTCGCATGGATGTGCATTGACTTTGGCCAACGCAAGGAAGGAAGGCTGAATAAAGAGAGAGGAGGTGGTGCCATCGCGTGCAGATACGAGAGTGGACTCAAAAAAGAGAATGTTCACCAAAAATATCTACTATAGAATTTAATGAACGTCTGTACAAAAGGTACCAAGATCTACCTCGCGAGGGTTGAGGGTGAAACCAGCCATATGTAAACTTGCATGTCCGTAGTATTGCGAATGTAGAATATGTGTGTAATCCGGTGTACTCGTATGTGTTTAAACGACTTGATGTCTGATTTACAATCCAAGATTCGTCAGAGTTGTCACCTTGGAACGAACCACCGAAGAACAAAACTTACAACCACACCAACAACTTCACCACTCACCATCGCACTTTGCAAAGCATCTGCCAGTACATCAAGCACAAACAACAGGATTAGAAATGCGTTCATACACTGTTGAATCTGATTTCAGGGAAATTTGGTTGGAAAGAATCAAGAAGGTATCACACTTCCAATGGATAGTCATCGGGACAGTTGGGTCTTTCATGCTGTTGGGGGTATTCTTGCTCCGAACCATTCCCCAACAATCACAACAGTTTACATGGACTCTTGGACCCTATGAAAGTCAGGTGTTGCCACTCCCTCAGAGTATGCTCTTTGCACGCCGAACAGTTGAAGTCCAGGGCAACACCAACGCAGCAACCCTGTATTGGACACGCAATTGCCCAATCCTGGAGGAATACGAAAACGAAGTGCTGCACGAGCGAGTCGAGGGGTTCTTTCAGGGAAAACTACAAAAAGATATTTTGTTGCTCAGGAATAGCATCGCAACCCTCAAGTTGGACAACGCTGATGGTCCCATTGAAGTCAGTGTCTTTTCCAACTGGGATGACGAACGTGAATTTGAACGACGGCCAAAGGACAACCTTAAAAGGTTATAAAGACTGATACCGCCGATATCCATCGGACAGTCGAGTTGGATATACTTTCCTTGAAATCTGACCGGCATGTATTCCTCTACCAAGGCAGACGTGGTCAGTCTGCAGACACAACCTATTTCATTACGCGGCGGCGTTATAATTTGGAATTTTTGAACCCTCTCTCAGATGGCACATGTTCCTACCAGAAATGCCAGGTTGTTCGCAATTCTGCTGGCTGTTTCACGCTTGAATCGACAATGCCTACACGAGATGTATCGTTCCAAGTAAATGTTGTCGTGAAGAACTATCCTGGATGGATGGTGATAGTATCGTTCCTACCACTATTGGCTGCACTTCTTTGCGTCAAATGGCGTCAAAAAGCTGCTCTTGATCCGTCGCAGCGTGATCAGTATCAAACTGGGAATACTTCAGCAGGATACGAATTGGTGCTTAGCGATTCCGATGAGACGCTTTGAGTCAAACATGATTGTACGGACGAAAAGTTGACTGCGATGGTGGTGGAGGTGCTGCTGTGATACATATGTAGACGAGTTCTCCGATTTCAGGCAAAGGAAGATCAACACCAAGCGTTTATCTGCACCACAAGCACGACGCTTCGGAGGGTTCATGGTGATAACGTTGTTTTGTGGCACCTGGCTTGGAAAGGTCAACAGTGTTTCAAACCTTGTTCCAAGAGTGCGTGGTAGTTGTGCACAGGTTTGTGTAGGTTGTTGTTGGTTGTCACAAAAATTGTAAAATGTGGGAATACTAGAGTTCTAGCATTATTCCGCACTTTCTTTCGTCATCGTGTGTCCAATACACTCCCATGCATCCCAGCAAGCGGCGGGCGTGTAGCTGGGGAACGAGCTGTCAACCCTCATGACTGTCTTTAACCAGGTGAGTCCTCGTGCACGAGAGGGTCTACAACATTTGTTTTTGCACTTTGTTGTCACGAGTTAGGAGATTTTTGAAGTACGATTATGTGGCATGGATAGAAGTAGATCATCCAATGACTTTCCTTATAGCTTGATTGACAAGGTGCATCTAGGTTTGGGCAAGTTTCCAGCACCCAAAATAATACATCGTGTACATATCGTGCAACGAATAATAATTGAAAATCCAAAACGAGGTTTGATCCTCTCAACGTTGATCCCGTCGGGAGGGGTGCAACATCATTTTTCCACAATTTCCACATGCATACGAACTCTTACTAATGGCCATTCGTCACCATCAGTCCCAGTTTCATTCCTCCAAAAAGTATGCCACCAAATCCCTCGCACTCACCACACCCACGACAATATCATGTTCATCCACAACATACAGTCGATTGAACCGCAGTTGCGCGAAGCATTCAAAGATGCTCTGTAACGTATGTCCCTTGCTGCACGTGTGCAAGGCATCCGAAGTGACCATATCGGGTCGCTGTTGAGCAATGATATCGGCCAGAGTCAAATCTAAATTGGCAATGGCATCTTCGGCATCATTCCCAGTCGCCAAGAGGAAGGTAATGTCCGACCGACTGTAGACACTCAATATTTTTCCATTCGCATCCACCACGGGTATAGCGGAGAGTTTGTGATCGTGAAGGAGTTCCAACGCATCTGCCAACAACCGATCGGGACCAATGGTAATGAGTGCATCGTTGTAGGTTCCGATTTGCAAATCGTAAATCGAATCATCAAAGAGTCTCCGTTGTTCCCGAAAGTGCGTGACAACGTGTTCCAAAATGTTGGAATAGGTAACAGTTGCTAATACTCGCATGTCTTCAGGAAACATAATGGGCAAAAAATCGAGTCCATTTCGATGCAACATGATGCATGCCTGTTTCAATGAAGTAGTGGTATCGGCCGATTCAAATATCTTTTGTCTTGATGCGAGGGTCTCTGCGATTGAGCGGGTTGCTAGAGTAGATACATCCATGTTGGTTTGACGATAACGCAGCAATACATCGATAAAGTCTGTGACTGTCAATAGACCAACGAACTGACACAGGGCAGGGTCCCAGAGCGGGGCAGCTGGCATATCTGTGGTAGGAGAGGAAGAGGGAGACATGGTTAGATGAGACATATACAAGTCGCATGCTGTTCAATCATACTCTATTAGTATAAAGTCAAAACTGAATCAAATCAAATCAAATCAACACATTATACAATACCACACTTACCATGCTCGACAAGAGCATAAAAAGCCAATTGGATGGGTATCCTTGTGTCGAATACCACCATTTTGCTACTCTCCCTCAGGATCGAGTAGCAATTGTGAGCGTCAAGGAAAGCAGAAATGGCTTGTCGACCTGCCGATCGAACGACTTCCTTTTCATTGTGCATGGCGCTGACAGGATCCATCATCATCTTGTCGTTGTTGCTGTTGTTGTTGTTCTTAATATTATGAGAGGTGAATGCCAAGTAGTCGTATCGAGTTCTCGCTATCACTCGTTCCTTCTGTCCAGTGGTCAATGGTACTTCCTATTGAATCTGTCTGATTTATTGAAATGCTATTCCCTTTTCACTAATCCGAGTACTCTGTAACCCCGTCCTCTACTTGCAAAGGACGAGTTCTGATGTGATGCTGTTGTGAAATACCAGATATGTATGATACATGTAGTAGTGATAGGTGTCACTAGCTGATATTCCTTTTTAATGCACACTGGCTGATGGCCGGTACAACTGTCCGTCAGCAGCAGAGCCGCCCCAGCGGGTTGGCAGATCTGTCGGATCGATGACTGACGGCTTGACACCATCCGCCAACGTATTGCTTCATACTTCATACCGTATACTCAGTATGCATACTCTGTACCGATAAGCTGGAACCTGGTACTTGTACTGGTACAGTAGTAGTAGTGGACAGAGTACTTGTACGCATCGATCAGAGTCCTCGAGGTCTTCTGGTACAAGTACTGTCCTCCGTACAGTAGCATACAAAAAACCCCTGAACCAAGGATTGTGAATGACACTCCCCAAGGTCCAAGGCGTGTCCCACCCCTACTACGTCTGTACTTGTACCGATAGGTTCTCATTCTCGTTGTTCAAACTTGGAACGTACGTACTTGTACCCGTCCTCCGTAAGATGTGGTACAAGTTGTACGTAAAGTCCTCATTTCATGTATTCACATCTATTATGCATACATACAGAAATGTGTACTTGTAAAATCCAATATGTTCTACAGAGTTCCGTGACCTTGTGTCCAGTGTCCAATGTCCCGTTTCAAGTGGTGCCATGTAGTATCATATATGCATAAAGAGATATGTAGTCGTATGTAGTTTCAGGATGTCATACATGTGTATCCATATGTCATACACTCCAGACTCCTCACTTCACACTTCTGACGGAGACAATTGTCTGCTGAAATTCCTCGGATGACTTCAATTGTCAAAATTGAGAAATTTAACAGTTCCTCTCATGTAATGTTACGAAACCAGTGACAAAGACTATGTGCATCCTCGACAGCGCACCCCAATGGCAGACATGGATCGTCATCAAACCTGTTGTCAAGAGATTGACCGTAAACAGATGAATACATTTTCAACGCCATGCTCACGGCATCCAGATCGTAAGCGTTCTGTGTTGTACCAGTAATTGGTGAAACATCTGACAGCGTTATGGCATTGGTCACGTCGTCCCAACTTCGTCCCCAACGCTTCAACAGCTGATCTGCCTCAGCATCAGCGGAGAATGAACATGCATATGGCCCTAGTTCAGTATCCCTGTTGTCATCGCTACCACTCTCCCCATTGTCGATGCTTTCTTCAACCTTGCGAACATCGAAGGAAAATACCCCATCTTCCCATTCGTCTTCGATTGCAGAGTATTCCTGCAGTTCCGAGTCCAAGCCCAATAACTGGTCAGAGAAGTGAGGTATGTTAGTGGCGATTATCTGATGTACCCTCGCATGGAAAGCATCACCACACCTTGCAGGCGATGACTAGCACGTACGGCTGGTTGCAATAAAGGAAAACTTATAGTAGCCCACGTAGACCCTAGTACAAAAGAATAGCGTTAACCCTGTCGACCTAAAATTATCACGGCAAATTACGTGCTCCTTCGTTCATCTTACAATGGCGCTCAAAGATCTCTCAAGATCTCCGTTGTTTCTTGAGCTGCCGTATTTCCACAAGAGGTTATAGACTTGTGTTCAAGTCCATGAATGAAAACCTTTCATGGAAAGACGGCAGCAATGAAATTCACAAAATTATACGGTGAACACGCCGCTGCGCTCATCGTAGAAATGCCATACGAGGGGTCTCACATCACGCGCCACGCTTTCAAAAAAAATTAAGAACGAGAAGTTTAGTATGGCTCAGTACGTAGAATCGTTAAATGCCAAATAAATCTATACGAGGGTCTACGCATCGTACTAAAATCATCATCATCATGCAACCAGCTATACCGATGAGGAGGTCACCACATTCTTGAGACATATCGGCAGCAAGGTTTGAGAAGCATCGCATTTTAGGCCCACATCAGTTGTGATAACTTCCGTGGTGTCCGCCTCGCTTCGTTCCTTTTCCTCCAGGGTTTGCGGCTCCCCAACGAAGGCTGGCGCGACTTTTTCCTCGTCCTTCTGCTTTACAGAAGTGGGCGAGGAGTTCTTCTGAAGCACATTATTGTTCCCGGCATTTCTAGTAACTGAGATTCGAGCATCTCGAAGCCCATGGCCCACCTTCTGCCTGGCAAGACAAGGAGGAGCTTCAACCCAGATCCCGGCGGAAGAACGATGAAGAAAACGATAGCCCTTCGCGTCAATCTTGGAAACCAATAGCGTAACTAATGCGGCCTTTTCCCCTCCGACGGACTTCCGTCTTGTAGTGGACCACGTGTTCCTTGATCAGCTTGCGAAACACCCTGTTGCCTGGGTTGTTGTAGCATGTGGGGCCTCTTCCAAGCAAAATGTCCGTCGGTCTGATCAAACCCGTAGCTGATGCCTCGATTTCGGCGTCGCATCGCGCCTCACAATCGCCTTGGCGGTTCATCTGACGAAGAACAACTTGGATTTATTTTGTGTTGCATATCTTGTGCGTTTGGTTTCGAGCGAAATGGGGTCACGCGCTTTTGGGTGGGAAGCGACGCCCTTGCTTCGATTTAGACACTCAGCGTGCAGCAGCTGCGCAGTATGATGTTTGGCTCCTACATTATTACATAGGAAGACGAATTTTCTTTTTTGTCGTATGGATCAACTCGTAGGAAATTCAGGAATTATGAAGGTGAGGTTTTAAAAGAACTGGTCTGGTATTTAACATTCGCATGAAGGATCCTCCACAAGATTGCCTTCCAAGTTCCGATAACAGCAACCTGCTCTTGCATCGAGTATGACGATATAGTAGAAGAACTCCGAGTACTTCTTGACTGGGGTTGCTGGAAATATTTGGTGAAACATTTCCTCGATGCAACTAACTATTTATTCTACTTTGGGTCTCGTACGCTTCTCAGATGCATCTAAACGTCGGATTACAAGTATCATATGTCAACGAACCAAGAACTGATTCGCCCTCACTCGCCATCCGAGTTTGATATGTCGGAGACGCTCAATAATATTCTTTTGACATTAATAGTATTTATCAAATGTTGATTGGAATTTTCCCTATGATTCTTCGAGCGTTTAAGACGTTTCGGAATGTTCGCTTAACTTGTAACAAAAGCTCCTGGAGGCTAAGTACTTGTATATGTGCCACCCAGAACCGCGCTGGCACAATAGTGTTAGGGTCATAAGACCTTCATCTGGAAAGTTAGAATTGTGCGATCGGATCCGAGTGTCATTGGCACTTCGGAACATGGCACATGGCCACATGGCACTACTATAGCGGTACGCGCGGAAACAAGAAAAGCAGACACATGGGCACTGGGCAGATGTGGTCAGAGTGAACAATGCAGATGACTCGACATATGGTCCAGGATCCAGTTGAAGCATTATGTTTCGCGAAAGCCCATTCTTGCGAAACAATCCCGTTGATCTCAAGTGAAGTTTGATTGCCTTTGCTGCTTCTCTCCCCTAAACCCTCTTCAATAACCCCGATATAGCACTTTATGATTCCAGATTCAATACTCACGCAGGGTTAAGGGCCAACCGTGTCACGAAGTGCAGTTGGATTACAACACAGAACTCCCTTGGTGCGGTTTGTTATTGGTGCTTTGTACCACACGTTGGTACCCTCAATTGTGTTAGAACCCTAAAGAGGAAAGTGACACGAGACAGCGTCCTCTCCAAGCAGGCTAAGCACGCAAAAGCGAATCGCCACCGCAATCATTCGCAACGGTATTCGAGTGAGAAACGCCCTCCAATGCAACCAAATATTAGGAAACCGAGACGAGACGCAATGTTGTGCATTTTCATACCTTTTACGTATATAGCAGTACATTGCTGTTGCATGATGTAGATCATTATTCTAGATGGTATTCTATAGCCTGGATCTGTTCACGGCCATGAACAGTCATGAATGGTGCCTTATGACATGTTTGTTAACACAATTGCCACGTATATCTTTGCCGGATGCAGCGTCTTTGCCCTTTTGAGCAGGATGAGATTTAAATTTCTCTCTTGTGTCCGTTCCAAAGTTCATGTGAAGCCGGTGCAAGTGAAGCTACTGACTACTGGTAGTGATGTTCACAAGTAAGGCTAGTGCCGAAGTGATGCTCACGACATACTAGAGGTTTGATTTTTTTACTTGACAAAGCCAGTCGACGAGATGATCTTACTGATGGTACTGTACAATGCAATCATTTTCTAGCTACAAAATTTGTTCAGAGATAATGTCCAACTCATGAGCCACCAGCTTGACAAGGATGTCAATGTCAGTGACCGTGTTCATGGTCCTTGCAGGCAGCCAGTGACTGTGTACCCACGCCATGTTATTGAAGAGGTCCCAATCGAGTATTGCCGGACTACCAGTAACGCGATTATCTTCCCTGCCACCGTCTTCCACAAAGTACAGCACAACTGACGAGCCTTCTGGTAGGAACATTGCCGTTACGGCTCCGCCGCCACATGCAGTGACATGGATGGCGCTCTCGGACGCAATTCAGACCTGTTCTTGGAGAGACGTGCTGGCAAAATCGACTTTCTGTACAATTTCATTTGAACCAAATGCGTCGCGAATCGCAAGAATTTGAGGACCGAAATCAGAACTGAGGGCGCTAGTTCGGGAAGGACTGGTGGCAGCAAATGTGATCGTATAGGGTTCGACACTTGCCAATTTCTTGACATCAAGTCCAATGTTGGTAACCATGAAAATTCGAAATTCATACCACCCTTTTGCTCTTCTCTCTCAGGATCGAGTAACAATTGTGTGCGTCTAGGAAAGCCGAAATGGCTTGTCGACCTGCCGATCGAACGACTTCCTTTTCATTGTGCATGACGCTGACAGGATCCACCATCATCTTGTCGTTGTTTCTGTTGTTCTTAGTAATGAGTTGAAAATGTCAAATAGTCGTATCAAGTTCTCGCTATCACTCGGCTTCCTTCTGTCCAGTGGTCAATGGTACTTCCTATCGAATCATTCAGATGTATTGAAATGCTATTCCCTTTTCACTGCTCCGAGTACTCTGTAACCCAGCCCTCTACTTGCAAAGGACAAGTTCTGATGTGATGCTGTTGTGATATACTGTACCAGATATCGCTATGATAGTGATAGGCGTGTGACTAGCAGATGTTGAGTATTGCTTTTTAAAACACTGGCTGATGGCCGGTACAACCGTCAAGTGACTGACGGCTTGACACCATCCGCCAGCTTATGGCTTCGTACCTGGTATGGTACCGTCGATTGTGTATAGGAGTATAGTCAGTAGACTTGTACCGATAAGCTGGTACCTGGTACTGGTAGTAGTAGTGCACGGAGTACGAGCGTTCTGGTTACCAGTACTGTTCTCCGTACAGTAGCATACAAAAACCAATTCTATTCTACGAGTACCATGAATACGAACTCTGTTGCTGTGAACCAAGGATCGAACTCTACACTCCTCACAATTTCCAAAGCATCTCACCCCTATGTATACTGCTTGTATCGGTACTTGTTGGTTCTCATTCTCGTTGTTGAACGCTGAACGTACGTACTGGAGTACAAGTACTTGTGAGCGTCCTCCGTCCTCCGTATGATGTTGTACAAGCTGTACGTGACGTCCTCATTTCTTGTATTCACATCTACTGTACTATGAAAACTACAGAGTGTGTATTAGTAAAAACCAATACGTTCTACAGAGTTCCGTGACATGTGTCCAATGTCCCATGTCCCGTTTCAAGTACGCCACGTATGGTATGACATATATGGTCTCATACATAGTTTCAGTACATGTGTATCCATACTCAATACACTCCAGACTCCAGACTCCAGACTCCTCACTTCACACTTCTGACGGAGACAATTGTCTGCTAAAATTCCTCGGATGAATTCAACTCTCTGAAATGTGCACTTCGATTTCATTTTTTTGCATTATTTTTAGTTTATAATGCTTGTGCATGGGTCGCCCAGTATACCCACTCAATTGTTTCTGATATACGGTAACGCGGTCGTTGGTTCACATGTATTGCGGCAATTTTGGTCCGGTGGCTTGAATCAGGTTATTATGGCTTTGCCATTCGAAACGAAACGATTCCAATGCCCAACACGAGATGGGCACTGGTGTGCAGGGATATTCTCCCGCTGTCGGTTTTGAGCAAAGGTGGTCCTGATGATATGTCACCGCCATTCTATTGTATTGCTGTGTATGATTCTTGATGGGCATGTGCATGCATAAAGGTGCAAAACTTTCTTCTCATTCAATGCCTATTGACAGCAATCAAGGCCCACTGAGCCAATGTGCACGACCTGATGTTGGTGGCATTTGGTTTCTGGATTTGCGATAGGCCATGGGTCGAGACGGCCTTTGTAAAATCACGCCCTCCACGAAGAATCCTTTTACCATGCACGGCATTTCATTGTGTTGTTGTAGCAGACTACGCATTAAACTGTGGAACTCCAACAAGGACACAATGCCGAGGATTATTACGAATTGGTGACTGGAAAGAATTGCAGCGATATCGATGATCAGCACATATCAACGAACGATGGCTCATCAAAGATAATGATTACTATACGATTACTTCTGCTACTGCGAAGCCCTTGTAAGCCAATCTTTTCAATGTCTCAAATTCGTCCTAGCCTATTGTCAAAATTGTAGCTTGTTGTCAAAATTGAGAAATTTAACAGTTCCTCTCATGCAAGGTTACGAAACCAATGACAAAGACTATGTGCATCCTCGACAGCGCATCCCAATGGCAGACATGGATCGTCATCAAACCAGTTGTCAAGAGACTGACCATAAACAGATGCATACATTTTCAGCGCCATGCTCACAGTATCCAGATCATAAGCGTTCTGTGTTGTACCAGTACTTGGTGAAACATCTGACAGCGTTATGGCATTGTTCAAGTCGTCCCATGTTCGTCCCCAACGCTTCAACAGTTGATCCGCCTCAGCATCAGCGGAGAACGAGCATGCATATGGCCATACTTCAGTATCCCTGTTGACATCGCTACCACTCCCCCTATTGTCGATGCTTTCTTCAACCTTGTGAACATCGAAGGAAAATACCCCATCTTCCCATTCGTCTTCGATTGCAGAGTATTCCTGCAGTTCCAAGTCCAAGCCCAATAACTGGTCAGAGAAGAGAGGTATGTTAGCGGCGATGATCTGATGTACCCTCGCATGGAAAGCATCACCACACCTTGCAGGCGATGACTAGCACGTACCGATGAGGAGGTCACCACATTCGTGAGACATTTCGGCATCATGGTTTGAGAAGCATCGCATTTTAGGCCCACATCAGTTGTGATAACTTCCGTGGTGTCCGCCTCGCTTCGTTCCTTTTCCTCCAGGGTTTGCGGCTCCCCAACGAAGGCTGGCGCGACTTTTTCCTCGTCCTTCTGCTTTACAGAAGTGGGCGAGGAGTTCTTCTGAAGCACATTATTGTTCCCGGCATTTCTAGTAACTGAGATTCGAGCATCTCGAAGCCCATGGCCCACCTTCTGCCTGGCAAGACAAGGAGGAGCTTCAACCCAGATCCCGGCGGAAGAACGATGAAGAAAACGATAGCCCTTCGCGTCAATCTTGGAAACCAATAGCGTAACTAATGCGGCCTTTTCCCTCCGACGGACTTCCGTCTTGTAGTGGACCACGTGTTCCTTGATCAGCTTGCGAAACACCCTGTTGCCTGGGTTGTTGTAGCATGTGGGGCCTCTTCCAAGCAAAATGTCCGTCGGTCTGATCAAACCCGTAGCTGATGCCTCGATTTCGGCGTCGCATCGCGCCTCACAATCGCCTTGGCGGTTCATCTGACGAAGAACAACTTGGATTTATTTTGTGTTGCATATCTTGTGCGTTTGGTTCTTACATCGTCTGCAACGCAACGGAGTGAGAAGGATACGGTACAGTGCCAGTAGAACGAATCGGGCATCGATCCAAACAGGAAGAGCCGTGTCCTCGGGGATCCGACTCGAAGCATCCCGACCAAAAGAAATGGATGGCCAACAGAGGTTGGCAGTTGAGGACCGAGCACGCAGAATCCTACACGAAGCGAGCCCTGAGTCGGAGGGCAAACCCAAACCGGAATCAGCGATCCATCCCGATCACTTCTAACCCAACAAGGTTGGTAGTGCCGGTCTATTCACCTTCTAGAACTAATCTTAAAATACCATTCAATGGCTGCTACTAATCCCACCGCGACTACGCCCACTCATCCGCCCCTCACCTGGCTCGACTTCTACACTAGGAACCGGGAAGACGGAGGCACGATCGAGGAGCTCTTTGCGGAAAACATGGCAGGGATGGCAGGGAAGACAGAGGAGCACCTCGGCAACACTGGTATGCTTACCGACACTATCATAGGAAGCTCCAACGCCAACATGATCTTAGTCCCAGGGCGCCCTGGGAAAATGCTCCTTCTACACCATGGGTTTGGAGCCAGAACAGCCGACGGATTCAACCTAATCTTCGCGCAAGGGAACCTCAGTGACAGCGTCACATTCAAGATGCTTCCCCGTGACGAGACGGTGACCCGGATTACCGTCGGGACCGGGAGGAAGGCGGAAACCACACTCTGCCCAAGTTTGGACAGTATGCTTGGAGCGGAATCCGCGGAGGAATTCAAGGACCTGCCCGCAGGAAACAACCAAATCCTGTTCTCCAAGCCCAATCACCTCATGGTAACCCCCGAAATTTTCCTCATTGCAGAAGGGGCAAAGTCCGTCAACTCAAAAGACCTCGCCTTCGAAGTGATCACTTGGCTAGAAGCCGATGACGATGACGACGAGAACGTGGCCAACCTCAAACGGGAGGAAGCCCAAGGCGTCGAGACCCTCCTGGCCATGCTGTGGGCGTCCGAAAATCGCAAACTGTCCCCCATCGCCCTCGATGACGTGCCAGACGATCCCAAGCTAAACGTCATCATCAGGAAGATCAAGCACAAGGTTGGGGAGTGGGGGGAAACTCCACCGGTAACAACCAGAACCGATCGCGGAGAAGAAGGGAGAGGTGAATTAAGTGTCAACAACTTGGCGTTGGCGTCCGTGGTCAACGCGCTGAACCGCATGCACGACAGCCAAGAAGCGGATAGAACCAGCAAGGAGTCTGAGAGCTCACTGTTCCGAACAATGGGCCCCGCCCAGAGACAACTGTTCACCACCCTGTGTGTAACAGATATGACCCACGAACCCGTTATGACAGAGTTCATGAAGGCTCTATCCAGGTCCAAAACCCCCCAGAAAGCGGTGGCTCTGCTGAAAGCAGCCACTCGACCATGGAACGGAACATTTTCCGAAGGGGGATGCCACAGATTCCTATCCAACGGATTCCTATCCCTCGATGCCAACAAGTCAAACCCAGGCGGATTCACGGTGTTCATGTTCTTCCCAAAGGCCCTGGACGTAAGTGGAAAAGCATTTGACGGAGACGCGGCCACCATGCGGGACTACTTTGGCTTGGACGTCGACGAGACGACCATATCGTATTATGCCAAGCAGGGAGTTAAAACTGACGACTGTAACGACCGTACTGTGCTGCTCCGCAGCGTACGCCATCGTACTGTAAGGTCATACATGTGAAACAGAACAAAGCACGATTCTAAATGTGGACGGTATAATTAGCTACTTGTCAAGACCGACAAGATATGAAATGGTGCTCATCTCACCTCATCCAATGAGGTGAATTCAATTTGATATGATCTACCTGACATATCTCTTGAGCCATTTCAAAGCTCACTTTATTTGCTACATTTTAGTTTATAATCTTAGGACCTACTATTTGTGAAAGGCTCTCCCAAGCACTTACTGTTAGTGTAGAGAAACTCTCACGAATTCATCGTCCTACGGTACGGTACCGAATACCAGTAGCTACGTTTAGAGTACAGCCTCCGGCAGCGACTCTCAAGTGGTTATTTTGCCCAAGTTATAGGCTAACACCCTAACGCTTCTTCAAGCCAACTCCTTCCCAAGGACTACCAGAGCTTTACCAAAGCTCCCCACCGATCTCCGATCTAACGAAGTACTCGACAGTACTCGTCGCTCTCCGCTGCAGCCCAGTCAACTCCGTTCGACTGTCGATCTAAGTCTCCGACTACTCTACTACCGTCGACCTAGCGACGCACGTTCTCCAACGTCAACACTCCGTGTTCATTGCTCCCAGCACCCCAAGACACGCACCGCGTTAGTCTAAGATGGCGTCTCCGACTCCTACTGGTGATCCCGTCACCACCACGTCTCCGACACCTGTCAGTGACCCCGTCACCTCCGACAGACCTGTAAAGCCCATTATGGGTAACGTCATCTCACTCTCTAAAGATGACTGGTCCGCCTGGACCGGAGGGGAAACCGCTCGCTGGCTGGATCGGCCTTGATCCAAGTGCCAGCGACGAGCTCACTTCCCCGAATCAACTCCGACCCGTCCACGCTGGTGCTTCGCAGAAAGGTTACAACTACCGCCGCACTGGCTTACCAACACCCTTTTCCCCGACCAGCAGCCTCATTGATTTCCAAAACGCCGTTTGGGATCATCTCACTGATTGCGGAATGGACAGCATCGCGTACCTTCCCGACCCCGAAAATGAACTGCTGATGACGAACGTCGTCAAAAAGCCATTCTCGTTACACGATCCAAACCGCCAAGACCCTCAGCGCTGAGCAACTCATGTTGTACGACAAGTACGACAAGAGCAATGATCGCGCCGCCGTCAAGTTTGTGCTCTCGTCGCTCTCTCCTGCTCTCATGAGCAAAATCCAAGAAAAGACAGAGGACTCCGATTCATTCCACATCGTATGGTTGCAGCTTATCAAAACCATCCAATCCACATCCATCGAACGTTTTGAAGACCTGAAGGCTGCGATCAAGGCCCGCCATCCATCGCAGTATGCCGGAGAGAATCTCGAACTGCTTGCATCTGACTTCCGCAAGGACGCTCGTGAGTTGACAACGGCTGGTCAATACGACCACAACTTGACACTTACGATGTTGAAGACATTCCTCCTCGCCGGCGGATCAGGCAATGAAGACTTTCGCTTTCAGCTGCGTGCGACGAAGCAAAAGCTTGATCAGGCTTTGCTCGATATCGGGTACAAGGAGAAGTCAGCGGCGCAAACACACATGGTGACCGAAAAGTTGACTTACCAAGATATTTGTCGACAAGCTGAAGACGCATATCGCCTCCAGTACGACAGGAAGGAATGGCCACCAGCCAGTCATGCCACTGACACTCGTGTTCCGTCAGCGACGTTTGGAAATGTCGCTCTGCCAGAAGGTTCTGCGATCACGCGAGCTGAAATCCTAAATCTGATCCAATCTCAGACGCCTCGCCAGGACACGCCGAAGAAGGGCAATTGTCACAACTGTGGCAAACCGGGTCATTGGTCCAACAAGTGTCCGGAAAGGAATAAAAATGGTCGCAAGAATGTCCCTGGAAACGGAACTCCAACCAACGCAATTGGAGCTCACAAAACTCAGTCTTGGCGCACGGTACCCCCACCTCCTGGAACTGCGACGTCCAAAAAGGTGAAGGACAAGGCGTTCAATTGGTGTGAGAAATGTCGTCGTTGGACAACTACGCACACGACCGCAACCCACACAGGACAACGCCGTAACAACACGACAGCCCCTGCGCAGGCAGCTCAAGCCAACCTTTCCGCATTCTCTGTTGCCGACCCGTCTGTGTGGATGATTGATTTCGACAACCCAGCCAAGAAACTACAGTCTACGGCGCTCGAATCAATCTATACGTTTTTATTTTCGAAGGCTATGGTTCTACTCGTCTACTCTGTGGCGTTTTGTCTTGTCATCCCGAAGTGTTCAAACTTGGCAGTCCATGCTCTACGTTCGATTCCATGGACATTGTTGCTGACGTCGATTGTTGACACGCTTCGTCAAGTGCTCCTCGAGCAACCAACGCTGTTCCTTGCTCCTGCCCTTTGGCTCGCACTCCTGGCCACCTCCTTTTGGAAGCCAGAAGCCTGCCAACAAGAAACGAACGCAACCACAAGCACTTCGTTCACTCGCAAGCAACGCCGACGCTTCGCTAAGCTCTTGAAGACTTCACTCAAGCCTCAACGCGAAGTTCAACATCGCAAGGCTGTGGCTCCTCTTCCCTATCGTCTTCGCAAACGACGTCATCAGAACGCATTCAACGCACCGACCCTCGAAAGGCAGACAAGTCTTCGCGACCTTGACGAATTGAAGACGCGAACGTTGTTGCTCCAACGTCAGACGCAACGCCTTCGCACGCGTCGCTCTCCGTACGCAACGAATGCGCTCAACAAGGGAGAGTTCGGAACTTCGAGTCGTCGCTCGCAAACTCAACGCAAAAAGCCAGCACGTCGACCGAAATACCATCCCGTTCCTGCCGACGGCGCCCTGATGCATTCGTCCCTGCACCATGGACAACACAGCAACGCAACGCTGCTCACAAGATCATCTCCACGTCAATCTCGCTTGCACCGCCACGCTTCGAATGGCATTGCAAGCGCCAGCACGCATGCGAAACGCTCTGGAAGTGCGACGAACAGTGCTCCCATCATTTGGGATTCTGGCGCGAGCATCTCCATTTCGCCCGACCCTGAAGACTTTCAGGGCACGATGCGAAGCCCCGGCACTATCACCCAACTCAAGGGAATAGCCCGCGGACTTCAAATCAAGGGTCAAGGCGAAGTCACTTGGGCGGTTCACGACACGAACGGCAACCTGCGAATGATCAAGGTTCCCGCTTTCTACGTACCCGGCATTAAGGTTCGACTCCTCTCAACCACAAGTCTCTTGCAGACTTACAAGGCGAGACGATCAAAGTCGAATCGAATCGACTTACCTTGAGCGGCGTTCCTGGAGACTCAAGTCGAGGAGCAGTTATGGTACTCGTGAACCCGCAGAACAACTTGCCAACGTCCGACGCCTTCAACGGTCAGGATCCTTTCAAAGCGGCCGACGCACTCGTCGCAACGATCACTGAGGTCCATGAGACGAATCACAACCTCAGCGAAGCCGAAAAGGAACTTCTGCGATGGCATTATCGCCTCGGACACATTGGATTCAAGAAGATCCAGTTCTTGTTGAGAACTGGAGTCTTGAGTCAAACGGAAGCAAGTCGCCGACTTCATTCCGCAGCCTGCAAGCTGACGAACCTTCCAAAGTGTGCAGCTTGCCAGTACGGCAAGCAGCATCGACGTCCTATCCCTGGTTCAACGCCGTCAACCATCATTCGCGACCGAACGAACATCCTCAAGGCCGACAACGTTATCCCCGGGCATCGAATCTCTGTCGATCACTTCATCTGCAGCACGCGAGGACGACTTCTTACCTCCGCTGGAAAAAACCAAAGCCGACGAGATGTATACGGGAGGTTGCATCTTCGTGGACCACGCCTCCGGTTTCGTCCATGTCGAACTCCAAGTCAACCTCAACACACACGAGACGTTGAAAGCAAAGGAAAAGTTCGAACTTACCTGCCGCCAGTATGGAGTTGTGCCGCAAGAGTATTTGGCCGACAACTCCAAGATTTTCACATCCGCCGAATTCACTCGCAACCTTTCGACATTCGCACAAATCATGAGGTTCGCTGGCGTTGGTGCACACCACCACAATGGCATCGCTGAGCGAAACATCCGAACAATCATGGCGATCGCTCGCACGATGATGCTTCACGCAGCGATTCATTGGCCATCGATCGCGGACGCAACACTTTGGCCCTTGGCAGTCAATCACGCAGTCTTTTTTGGTCAACCATGTTCCTGATCCAAGAACTGGCTTATGTCCTGCCGACCTGTTCACCAAAACACGATGGGAGCAGCGAAAGCTGAACAATCTCCACGTTTGGGGTTGCCCTGTCTACGTCTTGGACAAGATGATATCCGATGGCAAAAAGTTGCCTCGTTGGACTCCGCGATCAACTCGAACGATCAACATGGGCTTCTCACCGAAGCACGCCATCACAGTCCCAATTGTCCTCAACCCTCAAACGGGTTACATAACGCCACAATTCCACGTCGTCTTCGACGATTGGTTTGCCACTGTTCCGGCCTCCGCCGACGACCTTCCGAACTTCAACGCAGACAGCTGGAAACGTATGTTCCGCGACTCGACCTACCAGTACATTCTGGATGACGAGGACCAAGAGCGGTTGATTGTTGAGACTGAAAATTTCGAGAGAGAGCAAGATGTACTCTCACAACAGCAACGCATCGCGACTGCCATCGACGCAGCAACTCCACCGTCAGCGCTACCCGTCGAACCTCCTCCGACAAGAACTCCTGTTGACGCAACGCAACGACAGCTTCCAGTCAACGAGACGACGACGCAACCTCCAGTTCCCTCGACACCATTGTTAACTCCAAGGGAGAGTCCCCCTCCATCAACTCCAACGATGGCGCCTCCGCCTCACTTAATTCAGGATCCTCAGCCTCCGACACCGACGCAACTGTTCCAGTCTCCACTTCGTCCTGCATCTCATGACATTCCATCCCCAGCTGCTTCAATCGAAACGCACGATGAGATCGAAGCCGTCACAAGGCAGGCACCCAACGAACAGCAAAGGCACTCACCTCGTCGTTCAACTCGCACTCGCAAGGCTCCCGATCGTCTCGGATACGACGGCCAACAAGGGAGAGGTTACTTGTTTACAATGGATGACATCATCTTCGATTGGCTCCTCACCGAAGCCATTGAAGACAGCAGCGCCATGTCACAAGCGAACAAGGCAAGCGTGAGCGACCCCGACACTTTGACCTTCGAAGAAGCCATGTCGGACGTCGAGAACATCCAAAATTGGTTGAGGGCTGCAGAGCCGAAATCAAGTCGTTGGAGAAAATGGGACTTGGAAAGAAGTACCAACTGCCGATGCGAAGTCACGAATCCTGCCAGGTACTTGGGTCTTTCGGCGTAAACGCACGCCTGACGGTGCCATAAGCAAGTACAAGGCACGGTACTGCGTACGAGGTGACTTGCAGGAAACTGAGCAAGAAACGTTTGCCCCAGTCGTGGCTTGGAGTACGGTACGGTTGTTTCTGGTACTGTCACTCACACTTGCTTGGCAAACTTGCACTATCGATTTCAGCAGTGCATTCGTACAGGCCCCACTCAGCGATCCAGTATGGATTCACTTGCCTCGAGGCTTTCGTTCCGAACGTGGGTCATCTACGTGTCTGCAACTCTTGAAAAGTCTCTACGGTTTGAGTGTCGCACCGCGACTCTGGTATGAACATCTGTCCGATGCACTACGCGATGAAGGGTTCAAGAGCTGTGCAAATGACCCTTGCCTTCTTTACAAGGACACTATCATGGTGGTTATCTACGTTGACGATTTGGGCATCGCTTTTTCAAATCAACGCGATCTCGACGAATTATTTGCGAATCTCGACGCCAAAGGTTTCAGTTTCACGAAGGAAGGAACCTTCACTGATTTCTTGGGCATCAACTTCGTGAAGGATCCCAAGAACGGCACCCTGACGCTAACACAGAAAGGCCTAATTCAGAAGATTCAAGAGGCGACAGGGATGAAGATGAGTAACAGCAATTGGACTCCCGCTGGACAAGCCGCTTTGGGAATCGACCCCGATGGTCCTCCGATGCAGGAGTCTTGGAGCTATCGCTCTGTGGTTGGGATGCTCCTTTACCTTTCGACGAACACTCGCCCCGATATCGCGTTCGCAGTCAGTCAGGTTGCTCGATTCTCTCACAACCCGAAGAAGAGTCACGCCTCCGCAATTAAGACGATCGTTCGTTATCTCCAAAGGACGTACGACAAGGGCATGATCGTCAAGCCAACCGGCGATCTCACTTTGGACTGCTATGTGGACGCAGACTTCGCAGGATTGCATCGTCGCGACCCCGACTCCTCGCCAAGCTCCGCAAAGTCGAGGACAGGTTATATCATCACTCTCGGAGGGTGCCCGATCCTTTGGAAATCGCATCTCCAGTCTGAAATATCTCTGTCGACGCTCGAAGCTGAGTACTCCGCGCTCAGCTCCGCCATGCGAACGCTCCTTCCATTGCGGACCATGCTCATCGAACTCATTAATGGCTTGCAACTTCCTGATACTCTCACGTCTACTGTCAAGTGCCGTGTGTTTGAGGACAACAATGGTGCACTTCTTTTTGGCAACCAACCAACGAATTACCAATCGAACGAAGTACTTTCAAGTCAAATGGCATTTCTTTTGGGCACACGTTCGCGACGGCACCATTGCAATCATCAAAGTCGATACTCAGGAACAGTGGGCTGACATGCTCACCAAAGGCCTGAATCGCGAAAGCTTCGAACGAGTTCGCCGACTCGTTCAAGGATGGTAACTTACCCCCTTTAACTCTGTGCTCTTGTTTGGACTGCATCCGTTGTTCAACTCGTATCTATTGCATATTAATCATTGTCTGCTTCCATGAATGAAAGGGAGAGTTAAAACTGACGACTGTAACGACCGTACTGTGCTGCTCCGCAGCGTACGCCATCGTACTGTAAGGTCATACATGTGAAACAGAACAAAGCACGATTCTAAATGTGGACGGTATAATTAGCTACTTGTCAAGACCGACAAGATATGAAATGGTGCTCATCTCACCTCATCCAATGAGGTGAATTCAATTTGATATGATCTACCTGACATATCTCTTGAGCCATTTCAAAGCTCACTTTATTTGCTACATTTTAGTTTATAATCTTAGGACCTACTATTTGTGAAAGGCTCTCCCAAGCACTTACTGTTAGTGTAGAGAAACTCTCACGAATTCATCGTCCTACGGTACGGTACCGAATACCAGTAGCTACGTTTAGAGTACAGCCTCCGGCAGCGACTCTCAAGTCAGGGCTACTTTGCACCAGAAAACCCCTATGACCTTCACATCCAACTTCGTACTATGAGGGACATGCTTGAAATGGTGACGTGCAAGGACTCCATAATTGCAAAAGGTCTTAATTATGTCCTAGAACCCACCAGGTGGGACAACATAACCAATCAGCTCCACGAGCGATTTGATACCGAGACCAACTTTGGAGCAAAATTCTGTTACTGTATGGACAAGCCAATACAAATGCTACTAGACAGGATGACAAAGTGGGGAAACCTTGCAACTGAAGGTACACCAAACTACCTGATGGAAAAGGCAACTAAACTGATGGAGGCAGTGGAGGAAGGGATGGATCTACAGGTTATTCTACCCAAAGTCTTACTGAACAAGAAGGACGCCCGAGGTGGAAGTGCAAAGGTGGAAAACCTAAAACGCAATAGCACCAGCCCTGATAAACAGAGTAAGAAGAAGCGGAAGACCGCGGGGGCATCCGCCGCCAAGACACCCAATCCTCCAACAGCCCATGAACCCCCTGACCCCAGCAAACCCACTAGCAGAACTGTGGGATCCCCCGGGAAGACTACCACTGCCACCCACACCAACCCCAGCGTCAACCCTGCATGGAAGCCCCCCACTGTCGGGGTGGACTACCTCAACTACTTCCCTAACCGGATGCCGGGCCAGCACCCCTGGCCTCGGTTCAAGGATGACCGCATCCTCAAACGCAACCCTGCCGCCTCACCGGCCCCCCTTTGCGTCCGATTCCAAGCAATCGGAAAATGTTCTATGGCATGCACACTGGCCCACGTCAGTGTGGAAGAGATGAGCAAAGAGGAACAGGAGGCCGTCAGCAAAATCTTCAGAGAGGTGTACGCTAATGAGCCATCACCCTGATGGGAACAGTCGTTGGGACAAGCCTGGGGGGAGCAACGAAGGGATCTCACCAACGACTTGCTGAAGAAGAGAGGGCGAGAGGGCAGCAACAGCAGCCCGAGTGACATCTCCGCTCCGCCGTCGCAGAAACAGGAAACAACTAGTACACACGAGACACGGGTCACCCTACCCTCACGCATCTCACCGATGATGACCAGAACCCCAGCACGAAGTACCAACCAACGAAGGGACTTCCAGGAATGGGTCAGGGGAAGCAAGCCTGGCAAGCCCCTCCTCGGGGCATTGCCCAACGTTGCGGTCAAGGATGCTTACAACACCGTCCCCACACCAGCGGCACCGGAAAGGCATGCAGTACCCGGAACCATCAGCCTACACAGCCCAAAACTATCAACCCGAGAACGACCCGACCAGACAAGCCTACCCCGAACCGAATCATCATCCCAAGTCGCAGCCCGATTGAGGGCTAGGCGTCACGAACGAAACAACGAGCGGTTGAGGACGGTGGACGCTGATGACAGGAGAGTATTGGAAGGTGAGTTAACTGCGGCGGACAGGCACGAATACCAACAACAAACCACCAACGGAGGTCCGGAACGGACTTACCTAGAGGTGAACCCGGAGTCATTCTTCCCACCACCATTGGAGGGACCGAACGACCGATTCACCCCGCCAGGGTGGTTCCTATCGGCGCTAACCGAAATCGGAAACACCCAGGAACCCACACCAAACAAGTCGCCGATCCAATTTGCGAGCACCGCCGAGGCAGCGCGAGCAAACGACGATATTCTAAGATCAGTAAATTATGATCTTGAGGAGCTGATCAAACAATTCCCAAACACCACACTCGGGTACGGATCGGAGTTCCGATCAACCAAGCAACTCCGGACCCTATTGGGACGACACCCGAACTTCAACATGCTGGCCCAGGTCATCGACCACGGCATGGACTACATATTCACAAGAGAACTGAGTCCCGAAGAACAAAGAACGGAGATGCTGGTGATCCTCGCAAGAGGGAACCACAAATCCGCTCAAGCCCTCCCCGACCAAGTGTCTAAGCTACTAGACAAGGACGTAGTCCATGGGTTCGCAATACCCATACCAATAACAACGGTTGTAAAGATCCCAAACGCGGGCGTCCAACCTCTGGGCTTAGCCAGCCAATGGACGATCGACACAAGCGGAGTTCGGGTGACCAAGTACCGGTTGACCCAGGACCTATCCTTCTTCAGCAGCAAAACAGGACCCAACCTCTCAATAAATAAGCGGATCGACATGACCGCTTACCCCGAGATGGTTTATGGGTGGTGCCTACCCCGGATACTCCACTTTGTCGTGGCTCTAAGACTAAAATTCCCTGGACTGGCAATACTAATTGCCAAGTACGACTACAGTGACGCATACCGCCGTATTGCCCACAGCGCCCAAACGGCCATGCAGACGATCGCGGTCCAAGAACCGTTCGCATACATGTCCTTGCGACTCACGTTCGGGGGCGCACCGAACCCCCCGACCTGGTGTATGTTTTCGGAGATAGTGACCGATCTGGCCAACGAGATCAGCGCCTGTCGGGCCTGGAACCCCGATACACTACGAAGCCCCGCCCAAACGGCCACGCCCGAGCCCATCCGCGTGGACGACTCTATCCCAATGGCCCCAGCGCGAGAAATGGCTGTCGTAGTGCCCACAGGTGATGACCTCAACGCCCGAGTGGACGGGTTCATCGACGACCTGATAAATGTCTTCTTGGACACTCCGCAGAACTGCAGCCGGCAGCCACACGTAGTACCGCTGGCCATGCACGCTACTAGCCGCCCCCATGCCGGGGATGACCTTGAACCAATCCCCAGGAGAGCCATCCTGTCCACACCGAAACTAATTGCGGAGGGAAGCCCAGCCGAGGTACAGACGGTACTCGGCTGGAACCTTGACACACGACGGCTCCAACTGTCACTACCGCTGGACAAATTCCTAGCATGGGTAGCCGACATCGAAACGGTACTAAAGGAAGGCGAGTGCCTGTACACAACCCTAGAGCAACTAGTGGGACGCCTGAACCATGCCTCCTACGTGCTCCCAACGGCCCGTCACTTCCTCAGTCGGCTTCGGGGACGCATCGAGCCTAAGTACCGAAAGTCAAAACGGAAGCTGAAGCTGTCAGGCGACGAACTGGACGACCTGGTACTTTGGAAAAACATCCTAGCCACTGCTCACGGGGGGATCTCCTTAAACCTCCTAGTCACGAGACAACCGGACCGGATATGCTGGTCCGATGCCTGCCCATTTGGCATCGGGGGTTACAGTGTCAGTGGACACGCATGGCGAGTACAAATACCGGAAGGAAGCATCCTACGAGGCCATAGGGGCGTGAACAACCTACTGGAGTTCGTTGGCATGGCCGTGAATATATGGATTGAGTGCACCTGCCCAGGTAGGAGGCACCCATGCATCCTGGCGATTGGAGACAACACGTCTGCCATCGGATGGCTCCATCGAACCTCCCAGTTAGACCCCAACAAACTAGTTCACAAAGCACACCTGATGGTGGCGCGCCACATTGCGACACTACTCATGAAACACGAGTGCTGCATTGGAACCCAACACATTAAGGGGGAACTAAATGTTATAGCTGACCTTCTCTCTTTTGAGGGGGACACGCGCGGAAAGCGACACCCGCTGGCCTTCGACCGGCCTCCTAGTGACATCCTCACATCCCGATTCCACAACTCACCCTTTGCCCCTCAGGTGCCGGCCAACTTCTCGATCCAACAGCTGCCAGACGAAATCCTCTGCTGGATTTCGCTCGTGCTGCAAACCGCAGCATCGTCCTTGACAGCTGCCAAGAAGGAAGGAACGAGTCCTACGATCGGGTCTGGCGCCGGTGGTTGGGATTCTGCTCACACACGGGATACGCCAATAACCCCCTCCTCTCTCTGTTACCAGAACTCGAGCGAGACGTGGTTACCAAGTCCTTCCTTCAGTGCTACCGAACTGCCCAGTGGTCCCCAACGGGGAGCCTTACAGGCGTCCGTCCGATACCTTTGGGAGTCGGCACTATCCGCCAAGCCGCAGGCCACTTGGCTTCGGCGTTTCGGAGTCATATCGGGGTCAGCCCCCTGCACGTCGAGGGGGGAACGAACCTGCGACCCTTCGCCCGTCGACTGATGAGGGCGTTTGAGAACACCGACCCGCCCCCGCGACAACAGAGGGCAGCCACACCGAAACTCCTCCGAGCAATGCACACCATGTCCGGAGGAGACTGCCCGCTGACACACGACACCGCCTTGACGATTACTACAGAAATTGCAATTGTGGCATACTTCTTTGCTATGCGCTCGTGTGAAATAACCTCCACACCCTCACCCGGTAGAACCCGAGTAATCCAGCTACGGGGCGTGGTCTTCCGTGACGCCGACCATAATGAATTGGAACACAATAGCCCCGAGTTGAAGTTGTCAGCTGAGAGGGTGACACTGACGTTTGAAGACCAGAAGAATGGCCAGAAGATGGACAGAAGGACGCACCAGCGGACTGGGGACCCAGTATTATGCCCTGTGAAGAACTTGGCATCACTCGTAGCCCGAATACTAAGGCTAGTGCCGGATGCCAGGAGCGAGACCCAAATTAATGCAACCCGACTATCAACGAAGAACACTCACATCACGAGTGATCTACTACGATCCCACATGCGAACCACGTGTACACTACTGGGAGGGGCGAAGGTATTTGGGTTCGAAGCTAAGGACATCGGAACCAAATCTCTCCGGTCCGGGGCCGCCATGTCACTGTTCTTGATGAACCACCCGGTTCACAAGATCATGATTCTAGGACGGTGGTCGTCCGACGCTTTCTTGGTGTACATACGACCACAAGTCCTTGAGTGGACGAACAACATGTCAAGAGACATGATCGCAAACAACTCCTTCCTGGACGTTACGGACTCAAGGCGAACTGCTCAGGACGACCCCCGGACCCGAGAAAGCCCTTTCAGAACCAACAAGGACTTCATCCCGATCCGACTAAAGGTTCACTGACAGAACAACAACCAGAGCCGGAAGAGGAGTTCCCAACGGTGAGAGATGATACCTGAAGACAACAAGACAATTCAATGGGAAAACAGGATCATCCAAAACTCCGGGGGAGTCGGAGCTTGGAAACTTAACCAAGACCCAGTCTTGGAGACACCACACCGACCGCTTTCAGCCTACACAAACAACAAACCTACTAGTACATAGGCAAGCCGGAGCCTAGCATCAAAATGGAGGGTGAATGGAGAGCGTCAACGAACAGCTGGCGCGGCAGACGAGTATCGTTGCCTGCATCGTGGGCAAAAAGGCGGGTCACCCACCTGTTCTGGAAACGACGACTTTGATTAGACATAGATTCGCAGCGCACATCGTATGTCCATTATATGGTGTTTGGCTCCAAAATTATATATATTACTAGTGGGTACCTCCCAATTGGTCGGACTTTTGGAATACGTGTACGGTATGGGTTGTGCACGGTTGTGTGTACTGTTTGTACAGTTCAGTACTATACGCAAGTAGTGCAGTACCCCAGAGTGGTCCTACTCCGTAACAGACGCACGCACTGACGCATGTACGTATATGCAAATCTTACCGACATCGCGTACGGAGTACTCCAGTATGCATGTATGACATTTATGCTCCGAGTATGAGACAGTATTCATTTGATCCAGTACCCCAGAGTGGTCATACTCCGTAACAGACGGACGCACGCACTCACACACGCACACAATTAATTTATAATATAGTAGGATATGCGTGTATTTCTTTTTTGTCGTATAGATTCGGTCTACAGATTTACTCGTAGGATATTCTAGAGGAGTACATGGAGAGGATTTAAAAGCGCTTCAAGAAGGTCTCGAATGTTACCTTCGCGTGAGAGGTCCCCATACGATATCATGTCTTCCAGATTCCGACGTGACAGCAAACCGCTCATGCAACTGTACCAGGTACTGTACGTTGTACTGAAAAAGAGTCGACTCGGGATGTGTCATAGATTCATCTTATTACTGAGACGTGAGACCTTGAAGACATAAAGTCATCCATGAGATTCTTACTCCGAGTACTTCGCTTGCATGTGTTCCTTGAAATCTAATTGGTGAAGCAATTGTACGTACGATCCACTACGTCCTAAAACAGTGGGTCTCGCATTATTGTATGAATATGTACGCTAATAACGTTAGGCATTCTTCTTACACGCATAAACTTCAAAGTACAAGGAACCGCAAGAACTGTTTCGCCCTCGCTCGCCAACCGTGTGTGTGATGTCGGAGACGCGTTTGGAGACATTTCGCGATAGAAAACGTCTCAATAACTTGTGTTTAACATATCTTCTACTCGATATGATAAGGCGATCGGAATACTCGTTTTCCATATAAAGCCTAGGTTTGCGTGTTTTTCTTTGAAAAACTACACCACCAGCAACAGCAATCCCAGGCATTGAAGAAGTTCCGAAATGTGCATTTTGCCTTGTCACATAAGCTCGTTGCAACAAACTAACGGACGACACCAATTTAAGCTCCGGAACCCCAATGGCACAATAGTGTAAAGGTCAAAGAACCTCCTTGTGCATCGCATGAACCAGTCCAGAACTGCCTTGGTGCGTTGTTTTTCAATTTTTTTAGCATACGTTGCTGTCGTCATTTGTGTTAGAACCCTTGGGACATGGAAGTACAATCACACGAGACCTGCGTCCTCCCCAAGGAGGTTGATCGTTCGCAACGGCATTCTAGTACACAACGCCCTCCAAAGGCAACCCATTTTTATCCATTTTCATTCCTGTTAATGTATATGACAGCACGTTGCATGATGTGTAGCATATCTTGAGATGGCTTTCTATAATCTGGATCTGCTCAAGGCCATTTACAGTCATGAACCAAGATGATGATTCAACTTTATTAATGCTTGTCCTGACCATACATGCCTTATGGCGTGTTTGTTTGACATAAAGTTCACCTATTTGTTTGCCTGATGTTGCGTCTTTGTTCCTCCTGGACCGGATGAGATTCCAATTTGTTTCTCGTGCTCGTTCAAATGTTGATGGGAAGCCGATGCAAGTGAAGTCAGTGCCTAGTGATGTTGACACACCATGAAGAGTTGTATTAGAATGCAAATAAGTAAAACATTACGCAAACCCAATTAGATGATTACATGCCTTGGCAGCACGGCATATTTTTTTCCGTGCGCTATCATGCATGAAACTTGTTTGTTGCATGCCGCCGCCGCTGCTGCTACTGCTCCTGCTTGGTGCATACGGGAGCTAGTGGATTGCAATTGTATGCACTCTCAGCATCACAAGCTCTGCTGACACAGTCCGACTGGTTCTGAGGTTGAAAAAGTGACTTGAAAACAACCGAGGTCGTTCCAAAGGTCAGGGTTCTTGCAACATGCGCACACGTCATTTTCGACACCATAATAGATTGTATCTTCTTTTCCATCAGTTGATACATTGCATTCGAAGTGAGCACTCATCAAGGCATGAAGCAACAAGGAAAGGATGTGCTTCCTTGTTGTCATTCACTGGCAGGAGTTCATCATGGCATATTAGCTGAAGTGCCACACAGATGAAGGAGCGACCACTGCTGATACTTCTCAACACTTTTTCTTCCCACTGACATATTATGTACGATGACGAATTCTTTGTCTAGCCAGCTAACGCGAGGATCTTACAGATGGTACTGTACAATGAAATCATTTTCTAGCTACAAAATTTGTTCAGAGATAATGTCCAACTCATGCGCCACCAGCTTGACAAGGATGTCAATGTCAGTGGCCGCGTTCATGGTCCTTGCAGGCAGCCAGTGACTGCGTACCCACGCCATGTTATTGAAGAGGTCCCAATCCAGCATGGCCGGACCACCAGTAACGCGATTATCTTCCCTGCCACCGTCTTCCACAAAGTACAGCACCACTGACGAGCCTTGTGGTAGGAACATTGCCGTTACGGCTCCGCCGCCACATGCAGTGACATAGATGGCGCTCTCGGACGCAATTCGGACCTGTTCTTGGAGAGACGTGATGGCAAAATCGATTTTCTGTACAATTACTTTTGAACCAAACGCGTCTCGTATCGCAAGAATTTGAGGACCGAAATCGTAACTGCGAGTGCTAGTTCGGGAAGTACTGGCAGCAAATGTGATCGTCAAGGGTTCGACACTCGCCAATTTCTTGACATCCAGTCCAATGTTGGTGACCATGAAATTTCGAAATTCATACAACATGGAACCTCGTCCGTGGTTGTGCATGGACTCGTAATCCTCTCGTGACCAACCGTGCAGTTTATAACCATGATCCGTTAGCATTCCCAACCCTGCCGCTCCCTGCGATGCACAGACTAATTTCGAATGGTTGTGTTTTGTTTTAAAGATAAAATCTTGATTGGTTGAAAAATTGGCCGCCATCAATCCGAATAGCGGAAGGAACTTGCTGTACATCCGTCTACACACTGCCTTTTTTGGCTGCGTTCATGTCACACGTCGCCCACATGCCTGGTCCTGGCAAGACATAACGCATGAGTAATGGTTGAAATCCATCGTCGTGGTAAAGGCTTAGGGTACGTAGAAGAGTGAATATCGGCAAGAAGTCGTCCCAAACGAGGTGACCTGCGTGAAACAGAAAAGTTAGTTCGTATTGAAGCATGTACAGAAGGTGGCTTCTGGCTGACATTATAATTAGGTGCCAAAGCGAAACCAACCACACGCATTTTCACAAAATCATACCTGGGTTCTGAGCAAAGAAGGAATGATAGGGCACCCAGACCACGTCGTCGTCCAGTGCATAATAATCGTCCTCCAAGGCACCTCGAACAACTTTGGGAAACCAACGAAGCCGCGGAACACCACTTGACCAAGTCCATTTGGTATTGATTCCACCTATAGCAACACCGACATCTTCGTCCATGTCACTGGACGAAAATGCAAAGTTATTCTTTCCGATCGCTTGTTGCAATTGAGCATCTTCATTCGATTGATAAATGACGAATTCCTTCTCTACAGTATCAAAACAAAAATGCCGAAATTTACAGGATCGATGAATCCATGCATTCTCTCGAAAGTTTTCGCCCACGCATTGTATTGAGGAGAGAGTGTATCGAATTCGTGGCAGAGGCACGACGATGGTATATAGGATAGCCATTGAATGTCCCGTCGGGTTCACCTTGATTTCGTCTCTTTCTCACTCTAATTTCTTTCCGAGTGCTGCTTACATTCGTCCCAGGAGTGCTTCTTCTTTGTGGGAACAATACAGTCGTTGCCGACAATCTTGCTGTAGCGATTGTAACCTCATCACTGGCTGGAACCCATGTCGATGACTGTAAACTCCCCATGGAAGGATATCGGAACCAACAACACCTGAACCACGATAAGTACTGCAAGTATACATGCGAGAGTCTGAGGCGAGGAGGGATGGCACGAGCTCCGCCGTTGTGGCGCAGCTACCGTCGACGACATTGTCATTGCCACATGAAGTAATTACGGTAGGTACATTCGCACATCATCGTAGTATCCGCTCTCTACGAGAGGAATAAATGTTGTATGACTGCTCGTCACGCAGGTCACTGGTCACTGGTCATGGGTCAAGGGATGATAGGGTTCGGGTTAACGGAACCTGTCGACGCGCATGTCGGCATAAGGTTCGGGTTAAGAACCAGGACGTAACCGTTACGGGGTACGCCCCAGTAGGTAAGTGTCTAGTACGACACTGACTACTGCTTAGTGTCTATAAACGGGTACAAGCATAAGCATAGTACTTGGACGAATTAAATAACGAAGAGTACCTGGACGATTTGAGAAACGAGTGATTGCACAATATTCATTCACTAAGATCGACAATTGCACCAACTACAGAGTTGAACTATGCCCCAAAATATATTGGGTTACCGTAGCCTGTTTGTTTTGAAGAGGTCGTGTTCAAAAGATAACTTGACTTAAAATGTTGGATATTTTTTTACGCATCGGAATTTTTGCTTCGTTATTTAATTGTACTTTTTGTATCGTGTGAACAAAAGGAAGGAAAGACTGTAGAGCTTCTTCGGCCCTGTCATTACTTGTTCGCAGGCCGAAAATGCTATGTACTGTCAAAGGCGTTGTCTAATATCTGAGTTTTCACTTCGAGCGGCAACCGCTAAGTCGACATGGTCAAAGTCTTTTTGAACATTGAAGAACGTTGCATGACTCGTTTTCTTCATCCTACGACACTTTCCATAAAAAGCTCATGCTACTAATTTTATCGCATTATTTGCTGCAAAACCAGAGTTTAATTTCGAACTTGAAGTAATTAATTGTGTCCAGATAAACAGCAATTCGAACTTGTTCCATCGTGAATGGATCACATCCAAGATAGCAGATTCGTAGCAAATACACTTGCGATGAATTTGCATCTGTACCAAAAACATCATACCAACTTGAGATTGTTACAAGGGACTCAATTTGCCGCATTAGTGACTGAACTGTCCAGGTACTATGTTTAAAAAAATCTCAAAAAATAAATTTAGATTGATCACAACTTCATCAATATAGGTCGTATCCTCCCTTTGTGTAGCTGAAAAGAAAGCAGGTTATTAGATCTATCATTTGGTACCGTTAGAAGTTGGTCATGAAGTGTGCAAATTTTGCGAATAATTTTTGCGGTCCAGCTACTATGCTTATGCTTGTACAGCAATACAATGCTGTCTACCGCTACAGACAACGATACGTATACTATCTGTCGGTCTATCGCTACATAAATGTGCGAGGGACTGACTAGTAATAATATTGCTTTGGTCATAGTGGGCACTGTCTAATAGTTTATCGTTATGTACGGTAACGATAGACTCAGACGTGCACGGACTATGGCCGGGCAGAGGAAGTGATGTGCAAAAAGTACTGCTGTACTGATTGCCGTGTTGTGTGCTGTCGTAATAGTGAGTACCGTCGTACTGACTACTGATATATGTACAGTATGGTGAGGTTGACAATTTGATGACCGGCAGTAAAAATTCGTCATGGTCAATTTCATTCATGATGTGCAATATTCACAGTATGTGCAGAAAAGGGTAAGTGGCACTAAAATGAGTAATTTCGACAATTGTGAGAAGAGTGAGGAGGGGCAACAGATGAGAGGTCTGAATGAAGGGGAGTGTTCCTGGGAACAATGAGGAACACTCCTCGTTTCTCGGAGACGTCGTTTCGTGCCGCGGTGTGGTCGTCGGTACACGAGGCGTTGAGTCTCGTTTGAAAATGAGTGTTCAATCTCATGGGATGAGATGAACATGAAATTCAAACGACGAGAGATTTGATTCCAGTCGTGCAGTGTCGCACTGGTTACTGGAGCACGGATGCAATGTTTTACTGTGCACACGGGCGACAGTTAGGGATCGGGATAGATGTAAAAATATATAGGGCGATACTGGAAGTCTGTCAAGGGTCTCGTGGCATCTCGTTATGCATATACTGATGTATGTCTACAGATACGTATATACATAAAATACAATACTCCAGTACATCACAGACAATAACGAGTATCATACTCCAGTACTAGAGTTGTAGTTGAGTTCCAGTACTCCAATGCAGACCGGTACTGTTGTGTCGTAAAATAATGTTATGGCTGGAGAGAATGTTGTTTAATTGCCTCTTTGCAAAGCCACCTGTGCCCTTTGCTTCAGTATACCTCGAGCCTTTGACTTTGAATCTTTCACAAGAAGGTTGTTGGAAAGATATTCTCTGGTTTACGGTAGGGGGTGAAAATTGAAGGTCTTGAGGGCCTTGGATCTGACAGTCATCAGGGGTTGCTTCTGCAGAATTGATTGGCAGCATAATAGTGGTGTAATTGAGCCAAGTGCTCCTTTTGGACCTCACCAAGCCTGCTGTACTGTAAAGTCAAGTCTTGGTCACCATTGTATAGCTAGACAACCTCAGACGTCGATAAGGTACTGCCCTGTTGTCAGTGGGGGTAATATTGAGGATACACATTTCAAGAGGAATCATGCCGGTCGGATGACAAAGTGTATTGTACACCCTCCACCCTCCAGCACAATGTCAGATGTAACGCGGGCTGCGAATTGCGCTCAATCAACAATCAACTATCACATGTGTTAGATGAGTTGCACGGCGCAGCAGCCAGTAGCCAGTACAAATAATAGTACCACTGGCCACTGACTACCGGTGACGAAATAAATGCAGTAGAATGCTGTACTCCCGTACTAGGAACTGTGAATCCATTTGGAAATGTGACTACGTACAACGTCACACATGTACGGATATCAGAGCACAAGATCCGATTAACTGGCACTTTAATTTCGTAATCGTGACATCATAGGAATCCTGGAAATCTGGGGTGTAATTTTTGCAAACCGAATTTCCGCACATACATGTGTGTTACTTTAACCGTTTGCCAAAATCGACGCCAGCCCGGTTGCCACATATTAGTTTGAAAAGTTCAAACTGCTCATTGTGTCTGCTAGTACTACATTTAAATGCTCATTTTTGCACCAATTCATTACTGTTGCGGCTTTTGCTGCTGCTTTGCTGCTGCTCAATACGTCGGCGTTGTTCCTTATTGTTGTTATTGCATCATTGTTGTTGCGAAGGACTAGCTGACAATCATCTTTGACGAACCGCCGAACCGACACCAGTTGTGACGCTGCGATAGCCACTACCTGTCATACATCAGGAGTGGTGGTTGCGCTCGCAATTTTGGTTCGGTGGTGGAGTTTGCGCTTCGCAACAAGGAACCGCCAAACCCACATTAGTTGCGACGTGGCTATCGTGGTTTTGGTTTGGAATAGAGACCGATTGTGACGTGTAACAATACTGCTAGGTACTATTTTCCGCATCATGTTTCCAAATCCGAGTAATGACATTGCTCGTATCGCTCTAAAGAGGAGGACGTCCTCGTCTCGCACAGCGGTTCTACTCATGGGTGACTCCCCAAGACTTTTTCCCGCGTCATCATTTACGGAGAACAACAAGCTGTGCCCGAATGTTGACGAATCTGTTCGGGAGGGGGTATCGAATGGGAATACCGGGAAGGCAGTGAAGACCGCAAATGGCGTTGGGAACAACGGCGGCATCGCTGATGCTGCCGCCGCAAAAACAAGCAAGGCTCTCGATAACAATGTTCTTGTTCTGAAAAACAAGAAGTGCCCTGACATCTATATCGCGAAACGTCGTGCAAAACGTCGTGCGAGCAAGAAGACGAGCACGGCCACCCGGAAAGCAACTGATCACAAAGAACAGGAGTGCACCCAGAAAAGGAAGAGCCATTGTATTGATGGCGTCGGGCAACACCTTCCCCATCGCTCACCCAGGGAGTGTCTACCGTCACAGGAAGAAATGCTGTCTTCAAGGTGGCGCGCTCCGTGGCCCAAAGATACCGGTGGAGGCGCGAGGCAAAATAATCACATTCATGATCATTTCATAATTGCTCATCCTCATACTTGCAAGGACGTGAACAATCAGAACAATCAGAACAGTCATCGCACATTGCACACCGCCATTGCCATGAACGAACCCGAATTCCATCGCAGACTCGAAGCAGTTGATACCAATGCCAATGTGAATGACTCATCTTCAGCTCCAGCTGCTAAAAGGCAAAAGGCGCCGCGCGCATTTTGACCTTTAGCGTATCTCATTCTCCAGTTCAAGTGCAAGTTCTCTCCACGCAGACGCTTTACGATTTAGTTGATGTTATCTGTCGAGAAACGACGATTGGAAGAAACGAATCAGCCGATGCTCACATGTGGAACATTCGTCTCCTGCCGGGAAGGAGAGTCTACGAATCTGGAGATTTTCCTTGTCAATCGGAACGTCGTGCCAACAGGACAATGCTTTCTGATTTGGCTTTGGTGCCGAAGACGACCACCATGATTTTTAATTATGACTATGGAGACGATTTGGAGTACAAAATTACTTGCGAAGAAACAAATGGCAATACTGGTGATACCGATCCTGTCGGTGTGGATGAGTCCTTTTTCCTCGTCGCAAACCAACGGTTGCGCCGAATGGATACATTCTATACGATGCGCAGGATGTCGATCTCAATGCCCTTTTCCCAACCTTCAATGGATGGGCATTTCAAGACCAAGACGCTCCTCCGGTTGAGTTGAATCTCTTCCAGGCGGGTGGAAAACAGAACCATGGTTACGTCCAGAAAGATAAGGATGGGCTCATTCACATGATTTTTCTGCCATGTCAGGCCGGTGATGATTTGTCGGTCTATCTTCATTGCTTCGACTACGCTTCACAGTTCAAGTACGCAACCCATGGGTATCCCTTGGCAACATCATATTTCACACGGCAACAATTAGACAATATTCAGCGGAAAGCAATGTCAATTATTTTTGCAAAGTGTGGGTACAATCGGAATACTAAACGTGATATCCTTTATGGTCCCTTGGAACTTGGAGGTGCCAACTTCCGACGACTGTACGATCAACAAGGCATTGGACAAGTTCAATTGTTTCATGCGGCATTGGAGGCAGCAATCTACAGCAGGTCGCTTACTGCGGTGCGTGGTTTCCTGGGCACAATACTGCGCTGGCACATCAACACCGATACTTGAGGACGTGCATCAAGATATGCCACACCTCGAATCGAAATGGTTATGCTCGTTGCGGGAGTATTTGGCGTATATCAATGCCGGACTACAATTGGACGCCACCGGAGTTGCACCGTTGGAACGCCAATACGACGAATTTATTATGGATCGCATCATCGCGTCTCGATTGTTCACGAAGAAGGATATCAGACGTTTGAATTATTGTCGGATGTATTTAGGGGCATTAACTCTTTCTGATTTAACGACGGCAACGGGCAGATCATTAGACAAGACAAAGCTTAACGGAGCGATATCTTTAATAAGCAGCGTCTCCAAATGGCTCACAGTCAATCAAGAAATTCCAGGACAAGCAGAGTGGGCACTGTGGAAGAAAGCAAATGCTATTTGGAGTAATCCCGATGGAACTTTAAAACAACCTCTGGGCGAGTGGTATCTCTCTATTACAAACAGTCGACTCATCCACTTTGCATACCTTCACGCAAACACTTTGTATGTGCGAACGTCAGACGGAGATTATATAACTAATATTCGAACACAGATGAATCAATTCACAGAACAGGGAACCGTGATTCCGAGAGCTCAAATACATCCCAAGGCGACGCCTGTTGAGGTACAAGGATTGGATAATAATCAGTGGATTTTGACCCATCGCGCGACGTCGCTTCAAGTATCATTAGCACAGCCATTACCCAGAACGTTCGGCGAATACATTCTCAGCCTGGATCCATGGGAAGTCGATTTACTTCGACACACTGAATTGATCCATGAACCGCATACTAGTTGCGTCGCACTTCAAAACGGCTTCAGAGCAGGGAGCGATGGATCGGAAAAATTTGGGACCAACGGGACATTCGGTTGGGTAATCCGGAACTTGGAGGGTCATCGCGTTGCATCAGGCATGGGACCATCCAGAGGATTGGTAATGTATTCATATCGAGCGGAATGCAGCGGAATGCTGGCAATCTTACGTTTTTTGATCCGTATTGCCGCATGCACAGATCTCTTCTGCACATGGGCTGGTACTGTTGGAACAGACAGTCAAAGTATGCTCGATACGCTTTTTGGGCGCGATATAACCTCACAAAATACTATGCATGAAGCACGGTCACTTCCAGACGATTTACCACCACTTGATCCAATGATACCGGAATGGGACTTATTGACAGAAATTCGAAACACATTGCGAGGATTGCCATTTGTACAACTGGTGTATGTTAAGGGTCATCAAGATAATGACAAAAGTTATAGACAACTCAACCAGATGGCACAAATGAACGTCGACGCTGATCACATGGCCGGACGGTATCAAACAGCACTTGGTCGGGCTCACCCGTTTGCATTGATGTCACCAACCACCGGTACTCACCTAATCTATCCAGAAGGTACGTTGACTGCGCGATATGTCACGAACATTCGACGACGGGCAACGAGTTCCCAGCTACAACAATATATCAAGCACAAATATGGATTCGAAGACAATGTCATGCAGTCGATCAATTGGAGCGCACACGGGAAGTCCATGCAATTGTTTATCAAGAAAAGAGTTCATATCACAAAAATGGTTCACGAGTGCTTACCGACATTGGGACGGTTAAATTGATTTGATAAAGGACATCGTACATGCCCGTGTTGTCCTTGTTTGACAGAGGTTCGCGACCACGTTATGAAATGCGGAGCTGCGAGTCGACAGCGGTGGCGAGATAAGTTTCTTCAAGAAATCAATATGTTTCATGACAAGGCAGAGACATATCCATTGCTACGCCACTTATGGAACGAGGCTATCCAAGAGTGGATGCGCACTGATGAACCCGATATTTTGGTATCCCCAGTGTTGTATCATACCGATGTTTGCGAAGTTATTATACAACAAAACCGAATTGGATGGCGACAGCTTATAAACGGACGTTTCGGCACAACATGGAGTCTGATACAAGAGGAGTATTATCGACGGCTGCGTCAGCAAACGGGCACGGCGGATCGTCGGAGCGGAGAGACATGGCAGAAACAGTTTATCGCGAAAATATGGAAGCAGTGGGAGAAGCTATGGAAATTACGAAATGAGGAAGTGCATGGGCGAGACATAGAGACACGAGCGCAAGCAGAACGTCATGAGATCCAACGGGAATTACGGGAGGTATATAACAATCGGAATCAGATGGAGCCTCGCATACAAGAATTACTTTATCGAGAAGAACATTAGCATATGCAACGCCCTTTATGGGTCACTCGCAATTGGTTAGCTACAAATGCACCAGTGTTCAGAGAAAGTATGCGACGGGCACGAACGAATGCTACTACAGGTGTGCGGTCTATACGGTCGTATTTTGATCCCATACGGTAGGTTACAGCGGTGGAATGGAATTTACTGGACGTGATCCTACAGGGATTATGTCGAGTCGTGCGAGTCGACCTTCTAAGTCCTCCGCGTACCTACAGGTCAAGATGGATACTGGGGCACAAGAGACAGTACACCGGTAACTTATAATATATGTTGATTCGATTCACTCCTTTTCTACTACGTCTGACACATGCACCGCTTTGCAAAAAAGGTTCTATCATGACGTAGTAGTGGCCATCGGTGGTCCACAGATCATGTGCCAACAATACTTCTGTTGCTGGACTACAGAAAAGGAACAAGACAGATTTTGTCCGTGAGTTACACACCAAGCCATCAGGTTACGTGAAGGCTGCCTTTACCGATGGAAACCAGTTACTGAGAAGTGATCAGTTACCAGTTACTCATCAAAAGGGCAGCAGGACGACACACCGTTCACTCTTTTTGGCTCTAGCCTTTATCTTCGGACCGTACATCCAAGGCCTATCGCTAGCGAAGCCATCAAGCAGTTTTTATTTTCCCCACCCACCATCCCTTTTCTTTCCTCCGCGAGTGGTGCTTCTCCCGGAGGGGGGTTTCGAGTTCAAAGTCCGAGTTATAAGTTCGAGCGATATAACTCGGACTTGGAAGTCACTATTTTGGACCGATCGATCGAGCGTGACGCTTCTGGGAAGCGACTCACTCGAGCAGGTACATTTCCTCCCGACATCATTCCCGCTCGGCCGTTGACTTAGGTCCGACGAGATGGAATGGAAGTGGGACTCAAGGAGAACAACCCTTTCGGCTCAGGACAAGAACTTTCGCGAACCCATGCGTCGATGCATGCCCTGAGGAGGGATAGATACAGAACGGTACTTGGGTACTGTGCTACTGTTCCCCCATTACACTGGTTGATTCATACTACCTATATGAATTGACCTATGAGATATCATCAACGACAACCGCAAGGTCAGCCATCAAGCAGTGATTGGTTTGATCTTGCAGGTGGCTAGGTTACTACTAACTAGCCGAATCAATATATATTTGTGAGACCAGTTTATTGTCGAAACGTGAAAGCAGAATCCGGAAGAAGCGGCAGCACGTTAAAATGATATATATTAGGTTTTTTTTAAAAAAATAAAAACGAAATCTTGCGTCTCTGTTCTGGTGGTGCGACCGTTCACAAGTCCGACGCGCCCAAGGGAACAGCATTTGATGGCATGTCTCAACACGATCCAGCCGATGAATCTGCAATCCTCTTTCAGATGGATGTGGAAATCGATTCTCTTCACCACTTATTTTGCGTTACAGAGGGTTTGTTGATGCTCTGTAACGTGTGTCCCTTGCTGCACGTGTGCAAGGCGTCCGATGTGACCATATCGGGTAGCTGTTGAGCAATGATATCGGCCAGTGTCAAATCTAAATTGGCAATGGCATCTTCGGCATCATTTCCGGTTGCCAAGAGAAAGGTTATATCCGACCGACTGTAGCCGCTCATTATGTTTCCATTCACATCCACAACTGGTATAGCAGAGAGTTTGTGGTCGTGAAGCAGTTCCAACGCATCTGCCAAAAGCCTATCGGGTCCAATGGTGATGAGCGCATCGTTGTATGTTCCGATTTGCAAGTCGTAAATCGAATCATCAAAGAGTCTCCGTTGTTCCCGAAAGTGCGTAACAACGTGCTCCATTATGTTCGAGTAGATAGCAGTCGCCAACCCTCGCATGTCTACGGGGAACACAATGGATAAAGAATCGAGTCCATTCCGATGCTCAATCAAGAATTCTTGTCATGTATGATATAAAATGTATGACCACTGACCACAAGCCTTTCATTGATCCGTGTGACCATCCGTGACCAGTTTCCAGTGCCATGTATGACAGTACAGTAGATCCCTGTGCTACCGGTAGTCTATTGTCTACTATGATACCCTAGCTAGTAGAAAGTACAAGTAGCTTGTAGAGGTGAGTGGTCCCATCTTCAGAGCATGAGTATCGTACCGTTGCGATTTATCTTGTACACATACTACATTTATTTGTTATCTTCTCACACTATGTGCTAAAGAATCTTTTTGTTTGGTCACTGAAGGAGAGCCAGGCAGACTTATTTCAGTCTAGATAGATTCGGGAGACATGATGCTCGTGTCGTGTTATGTAGGGCAAATTGGAAAAGCAAGACCTAGATGGAGGCTTGTCCTTTTGGTTTTTTGGATGGCTTTTTGGTTGACTTCTTGGTCGGAGAAGCGGTTGGCTTTCTGGTCGGAGAAGCGGTTGGCTTCTTGGTCGGAGAAGCGGTTGGCGAATTGGTCGGAGAAGCGGTGGGAAAATTGGTCGGAGAAGCGGTTGGCTTCTTGGTCGGAGAATCGGTCGGAGAGTCGGTGGGAACTTTGGTCGGAGAAGCGGTGGGAGAATCGGTCGGAGAGTCGGTTGGAAATTTGGTCGGAGAAGCGGTGGGAGAATCGGTCGGAGAAGCGGTGGGAAAGTTGGTCGGAGAAGCGGTGGGAGAATCGGTTGGAGAAGCGGTGGGAAATTTGGTGGGAGAAGCGGTGGGAGAATCGGTCGGAGAAGCGGTGGGAAATTTGGTCGGAGAAACGGTGGGAGAATCGGTCGGAGAATTGGTCGGAGAAGCGGTGGGAAATTTGGTCGGAGAAGCGGTGGGAGAATTGGTCGGAGAAGCGGTGGGAAATTTGGTCGGAGAAGCGGTGGGAGAATTGGTCGGAGAAGCGGTGGGAGAAGCAGTTGGAGAATTGGTCGGAGAAGAGGTGGGAGAATCGGTCGGAGAAGCGGTGGGAGAATTGGTCGGAGAAGCGGTGGGAGAATTGGTCGGAGAGTCGGTCGGAGAAGCGGTGGGAGAATTGGTCGGAGAGTCGGTCGGAGAGTCGGTCGGAGAAGCGGTGGGAGAATTCGTCGGAGAGTCGGTCGGAGAAGCGGTTGGAGATTTGGTCGGAGAGTCGGTCGGAGAGGCAGTTGGAGAAGCGGTGGGAGAATTGGTCGGAGAGTCGGTCGGAGAAGCGGTTGGAGATTTGGTCGGAGAAGCGGTTGGAGAATCGGTCGGAGAGTCGGTCGGAGAATCGGTCGGAGAATCGGTCGGAGAAGCGGTTGGAGATTTGGTCGGAGAGTCGGTCGGAGAGGCAGTTGGAGAAGCGGTGGGAGAATTGGTCGGAGAGTCGGTCGGAGAAGCGGTTGGAGATTTGGTCGGAGAGTCGGTCGGAGAGGCAGTTGGAGAAGCGGTGGGAGAATTGGTCGGAGAAGCGGTGGGAGAAACGGTTGGAGAATTGGTCGGAGAGTCGGTCGGAGAAGCGGTTGGAGAATCGGTTGGAGAATCGGTTGGAGAATCGGTTGGAGAATCGGTTGGAGAATCGGTGGGAGAATCGGTGGGAGAAGCGGTGGGAGAATCGGTTGGAGAATTGGTCGGAGAATCGGTTGGAGAATCGGTCGGAGAAGCGGTTGGAGAATCGGTCGGAGAATCGGTCGGAGAAGCGGTTGGAGAATTGGTCGGAGAATCGGTGGGAGAAGCGGTTGGAGAATCGGTCGGAGAAGCGGTCGGAGAATCGGTCGGAGAATCGGTCGGAGAGTCGGTCGGAGAATCGGTCGGAGAAGCGGTTGGAGAATCGGTCGGAGAAGCGGTTGGAGAGCCGGTCGGAGAAGCGGTTGGAGAATCGGTCGGAGAAGCGGTTGGAGAATCGGTGGGAGAAGCGGTTGGAGAATCGGTGGGAGAAGCGGTTGGAGAATCGGTCGGAGAAGCGGTCGGAGAATCGGTCGGAGAAGCGGTCGGAGAAGCGGAACAATACGTCATGGTAGACAGATCCACCTTGCTTGATTCTTGACCAAGGCTATTAGGCCAATTTCCTCTCCGCGCAATCAATCCAGAAATCTTGTATCCAGCCGAGAAGTCAAAGTTCTTGATGGTCCAAGTTAGATAGATTTGAGGGACCCCACAGAAATCACCCAGTAATTTCTCATCAGTACCATCGGCTTTAGACAGTGTAACCTGCAACAAATCCACGTTTCCATCATAACCAGCAGGAGGACGGTTTGTCATGGCAATGGAAAGGCCATTCCATCCAGCCGAAGGAGCAGCACTCTTGGCATTGACTACAGTAGCAACACTGGGGATAGTCAGTGGATTAGGAGTACCAATGCCAGCGAGAACGAGAGTGTCCGCGGGTGGTGGTGTGAATGTCCAACTGAATGGGTAGCACCCATTTGACCAAGCAACATGACTAGCCGACCGTAATGTAGGTAATCCAAGATCACCAGCTCCCATGAATATTTCTTGCGCACCATTAAAAACAAGATTCCTGAACCGCACACCTGCCCCCGTCGTCAGGCACGACGGCTGGCCTACTTGATAACACGGACCAGAACCAGATACGTATCCAGGATCATCACACGAGAAAACAATAGGATTGCACGTCGTCGTCGCAGGACATGTCGCGGTGGGAGAAGCGGTTGGAGAATTGGTCGGAGAAGCGGTGGGAGAATTGGTCGGAGAAGCGGTGGGAGAATTGGTCGGAGAAGCGGTGGGAGAATTGGTCGGAGAAGCGGTGGGAGAATTGGTCGGAGATTTGGTCGGGGAATTGGTCGGAGAGTCGGTCGGAGAAGCAGTTGGAGAATCGGTCGGAGAATTGGTCGGAGAGTCGGTCGGAGAAGCAGTTGGAGAATTGGTCGGAGAAGCGGTGGGAGAATTGGTCGGAGAATCGGTTGGAGAATCGGTCGGAGAAGCGGTTGGAGAATCGGTCGGAGAAGCGGTTGGAGAATCGGTCGGAGAAGCGGTTGGAGAATCGGTCGGAGAATCGGTTGGAGAATCGGTCGGAGAAGCGGTTGGAGAATTGGTCGGAGAATCGGTCGGAGAAGCGGTTGGAGAATTGGTCGGAGAATCGGTCGGAGAATCGGTCGGAGAATCGGTGGGAGAATCGGTTGGAGAATCGGTCGGAGAATCAGTGGGAGAAGCGGTTGGAGAATCGGTGGGAGAAGCGGTTGGAGAATCGGTCGGAGAATCGGTCGGAGAAGCGGTCGGAGAAGCGGTCGGAGAAGCGGTTGGAGAATCGGTCGGAGAAGCGGAACAATACGTCATGGTAGACAGATCCACCTTGCTTGATTCTTGACCAAGGCTATTAGGCCAATTTCCTCTCCGCGCAATCAATCCAGAAATCTTGTATCCAGCCGAGAAGTCAAAGTTCTTGATGGTCCAAGTTAGATAGATTTGAGGACCCCACAGAAATCACCCAGTAATTTCTCATCAGTACCATCGGCTTTAGACAGTGTAACCTGCAACAAATCCACGTTTCCATCGTAGCCAGCAGGAGGACGGTTTGTCATGGCAATGGAAAGGCCATTCCATCCAGCCGAAGGAGCAGCACTCTTGGCATTGACTACAGCAGCAACACTGGGGATAGTCAGTGGATTAGGAGTACCAATGCCAGCGAGAACGAGAGTGTCCGCGGGTGGTGGTGTGAATGTCCAACTGAATGGGTAGCACCCATTTGACCAAGCAACATGACTAGCCGACCGTAATGTAGGTAATCCAAGATCACCAGCTCCCATGAATATTTCTTGCGCACCATTAAAAACAAGATTCCTGAACCGCACACCTGCCCCCGTCGTCAGGCACGACGGCTGGCCTACTTGATAACACGGACCAGAACCAGATACGTATCCAGGATCATCACACGAGAAAACAATAGGATTGCACGTCGTCGTCGCAGGACATGTCTGCTGCAACAAACGGTGCTCAAAGTCGTTGTCACGACGAAGGTGGTGATGGAAGTCGGCAGTGACCGCAGTGAGATGCAGCCACGGGACTGCGAGGAGAGACAGCCAGTTCATGTCCTTGTCTGTCTGTTAGTCTGTTGGTGGAGGTATTCAGTACCTGGTATTCATACGTCGAAAGTTGAACAGGCGATATGAAAAAGGAAAGTTAGGCGGGTACATGGTACTACTAGTACTGCACTACAAGTAATACACACAAGTCACATATTGTACAACCAGGTACTTGTACTGCATCGTGGTCGTCAGAAGTGTGGTGGTTGGAAACCTTGGCCCTGCAGGTGTGACGTAGTGACAAGCGGCTGGACAGGTATTGTACAGGTGTGGGTACGTACTGTATCTCACACGTACAGTAGCACAAACCACAAACTGCAAGGTGTGGTCACCACATACATATATGCATACAAAGATGACGCCATTGTGGCAAGGGGAAAACTGGGTGAACATACATTTTGTAAACAAGAACGAACCCTTTTTTTCTCTGTCATGTCCATGACGACCATGTCTGTCACACACTCGGCAAAAAACACAAGCTGGACGACATGGACCATGGCGATGATCCATGAGACCGAGAGACAAGAAGAATCTCACGAGTAAATGCGACTTTCCCATAAACATGCAGCACTATGCATGGGGTTCGCGCATGAACACAATGCACTTGCGGACAGTTTCGAGAGACGAAAGATGCCACAATCAAGCCATTGACTTACCCTGTGTTGTTGACTGTGTTGGAGCTATCCTGAATCGATGATTTGATGGTGAGACGCAGTTTCGTGTTTCGCTGCTAAACTTGTGAATATGATACGATTGCTTTTTGTTGCTTATATGGCAGGTCGCACCTCGAACCTTTGTTACTCTATGATAGTAGGTCTAATACACACGAATTATACTTTCTATACAACGAACACAAAATTGAAGACCACCATTCCACAGTGCGTGAATACGAATCTCGAATACTTGTAGCGGGTTCGGGTTTAGTTCGCAACATTTGTAAAACTTCTTACGCGTTCACGACCGGTAGTATCAGCACGGACCGGTACTCATCGAGTACCGCATTGTACGCTCCCGCACTGAACTTCATCCGGTTCGAAAACCCAGGATGCGCACCGATTAGAATGCAAGGAAATGACGTCGAGCCGTACCAATCAGCACGCTGTCCATATGTTACTGTCTTACTGGAGTACTGTATCACCGTAGGTAGTACGTGAAAGGGTCAATACTGTGACGTCAGCCTTGACGTCATTTCCTTGCATTCTAATCGAAACCCCTTGATAAATGCAATATCGTTTCGTATATTTATTTAGTAGCAATTAATACCTGACTGTCTGTGAACACTTGAAGTTCTCGGCAATCTCGAGTGACGCGGGATCTCATTCCCTCGAGCAGCTTGCTTTTTGCTGGAGGGAGACGTCAAGAGCTTTCATGTATCATCATATATATATGATTAGCCATTTCCCGAGTATCAGGAATTGACTCGGAATAGAAACCAAGTGTGGGTACCTCTACGCATATTCTGATTTCCTAAGTTTCTAACACACCCTGTCTGTGATCCGCCGTCCGCCGGCTGCCGGCCGCCGTTCATTTAATTACTATGTCGCCAGCATGGTCCCTCCATTGAACTACGATACCTGATACTAGTACCGGTTGATGCATAATTCATTTATAATGCGAGTACCGGTTGATGCATAATTCATTTATTGTGTGAGTACCGGTTGATGCATAATTCATTCATACAGTAGTGTGATGCTCGGTTCATTTTAACTATCGTTATATAGATTGCGTACGTGTCGCGTTTATTGGGCCTTTGTTTTGAATCTCGCGAACAGCTGAACACATGTCCGCTTAGTTAGGAACCTGGTACGACAGTACTAAAGAATCTCACAGAGGGAAACATGTAAAAAATACGATTATAATCATACGCAAGGTATTACACAATTCTCTATCGTATCCGAACTCTGTTAGATCGAATTCCACAGTCCTCTGATTCGTGACATGAGGTGTCAAATCATTCGTTCTCTTTTAACTAACGCAGTTGTATTTACTTAGTAGCGTACGTTGGATGATTACCAATTTTCCATGTAATGTTACCTTTGGTTCGCCACGGTAGTTCCTCACAATCTCCAACAAGTTCTCAAAAAGGTACGCGTCGCAATGGCATCTCATCATTACTCCATGAGACTACAAGCTCATGTGACATGCGTATGACATGTTGTTGCGTTGCAAAGATTGTGTGTGTCTGAATCGGACTCCTTCTCCACTTCAAAGTGTATCGTGTCGTCACGTCGTGTCTCTCTCCGTGAGGATGTGCCTCTCCAATCACGCATCATTCGTTTGAGCGTCCTCTGCACTCAACGTATCCTCCACATTGCGTTCCCCATATCTTTATTGCTTTGAAGCAGTGCTGAATGTCTTGTGTGTGGTGTCATCGGCCGTCTTCACCTCATTTTCGTTGGTTTCGCCGCGATGAGAAGCCTTTCGCTTTTTAGGATTATCGTCAGACATGAGTCGTGAGTCGTCATCATTGTCATTAGACATGTGACCTTATGTTCCTCTGACAGAGAGGAGTGTCCGAGCTCCCACAGATTGCTCATCACTCGAGACTCGCACACTGTAACGATGGATGGACTGTCAGACTCTCGGCCACACATCTCTCATACTCCCCCACTTGCACGCACCCACCAGCCTGCATCATCCTTCATCACACACCCCACAAACACATACCACACATGTCGTCTTGCTGCTTGATTCCTTTCAATATGACAGTTGTACTCACTGTGATCTTTTTGTCTCCCTGTAATCTTGTTGTCTGGTACACGAAAAGACAATGAAGTCGTTTCTTCTCGCTGTCCCGTGGCTCCTCACCACTGTCACTGCCAACGATGTGGACAACGACCATCACCACCTTCGTAGTGCCAACGACTTTCAGCACCGTATGTTAGCGGAAAACTTAGTCGGCAGTGCCATTGCCAATTGGGAAACTGGCGCCTTGAGCATTAATGGTACGGTTCCAGGCGCTGCTTTCACCGGCCCCGTGAACGTCTATAATGATAATTCGACTGGCAGAGTCCTGTTCAAGAATGGGGCCACCTTGCTGGGCCGCACCAACGGTGCGGGCGACAATGGCGTTGCAACCCATGCCTTCAAATTCAAGTTCTTCGGGTTCAACGGGGCTCAGCCTTGGCAGAACACGGTCCCCTTTGCCTTTGGGAAGAGAGGCGGGCGCGATACCCTCTGGACGCCACAGTTCTTCAATGCTGGTATTCTGATTGTCCACATGAGCCAGTTCTCGACGGACGGTGGCCCAGGAGATGAGAGTTCATCACCGGGGGTCATTCAGAGAGGGAACTTCCGCGCTGTTGATGGCGACTTTGGTGCCACCTTCGGTTGCCCCAGGCCTGGTAAAGTCTGTTTCCAGAAATTGGTTAACGGCAGCTGGAATCAGATTGGCCGGACCAACGGTCCGGGCGACGACGGCAATCTGATCTCCTTCACCGTGCTGACGGTCCGAACAGGTTACACGCTCCATGCGGGGATGATCAAGAACGTTATCCAGGAAGTTCCCATTGCGCAGATCAATGGTGTTAGCTATAATAATTACCTTGGTCTGCAGACACCAAACTATGGGAACAACATCGGAACCCAGAGCATGTTGCTGCTCCCAAAACTGCCGTAGCAAGAGGATTGGGGATAAAAGCATTGAATAAGCGAATGCCGCTCCAATTTGTCGCGAGAATATCAGCAAAAGTTCAATGCCTCTGCTCCGATAGGCTACTACATTGAGCCCAGGGTGCATTGAAGGACAAAACTGTTGCAAATAGCTACTGCGTCCACAATATATTAGAGCCTTCAACTCGTTATTGCTTGTTTCGGACGATATAGATACTAATGTTGATAGCAGTCGGAAGTCAATCAAACTTCGGTCCTAGCTAACGGGATTGTTGCGAGAAAGTGCGCTCGCAACGAATCCTTTATAGTTTCTTTTCCTGGTAGTGCGCTTCGTTTCGCTCCACGCACGGATCCTTTAACTACGTCTGCCCACGTGTGTTCACGTGCTGCATTCTTACCTTTTACTTGTCCTTCCTTCGTTTCGTTTGCACCCGGAGGTGCGGTGTCGCGCGTATTCGGTTGCTCTTCTTCAACAAAAACTATCCTACTATATTATAAATTAATTGTGTGCGTGTGTGCGTGTGTGCGTGCGTGCGTCTGTTACGGAGTATGACCACTCTGGGGTACTGGATCAAATGAATACTGTCTCATACTCGGAGTATATGTCATACATGCATACTGGAGTACTCCGTAAGCAATGTCGGTAAGATTTGCATATACGTAGTTGCGTCAGTGCGTGCGTCTGTTACGGAGTATGACCACTCTGGGGTACTGCACTACTTGCGTATAGTACTGAACTGTACAAACAGTACACACAACCGTGCACAAACCATACCGTACACGTATTCCAAAAGTCCGACCAATTGGGAGGTACCCACTAGTATAGTTTAAATACATATCGTTCATGGATACATCTCAGTGTCGAAGAATCCGCGTTCACTCGGAAACTTCTCGCTAGCTCTTTGGCTTGGAAATACTTGCATGGGAATTTAAGCAGCATGCGATCCCCCTGAGCACAATTATGCAGTAGGTGCCATGAGTCATCGCCACAATAGACGGTCTATCTCGAGGAGGGGGGGGGTGATCATCGACATGACGAGGCCAGTACACTCAAGATGTCTTCGCAGGACATGTTTCAGTATGCTTCACAGCAAGCCATGCTGTGAGCTGTGAGCTGTGAGTGTCCCAGGGTCCGCGGCATAAGGGCAGCCAGTCTGTATTGCAATGGGTGTCGTCCATGTCCAACGGCGGTGGCGATTAGAACGCAAGGAATTGACGTCAATCATGACATCACAGAACACAGACCTGATGAATTCAGGGACATGCGGAAATCCTTCTTACTGGGGTTAGGGATCCGTTTTCACCGTTAAATTTATTTTAATTCATTACTTAGTCGTACTCGTATACACAACGTTTACTTATATTAAAAAAGTTTCACGAGCTCTGCAGATACAGTCTCACCGCTTCTTCGAATGGAAAAGTTCCTTGAAACAACCAATCTTGTTCGAACATCATTTTTCGATACCTCAACTGACTGCATAATCATTTCAATCATAATAATAATAAACCTAATTATTAGGGTTTTCACCGTCGTTGGTCTTTTAACAAAACCATCGTGTGTACCCCGTCGTGGCCATCCCTTATTCCATGGTGGCGACGATCATGTTATCCTAACCCCATCCCTATCGCGATACCTTATTTCGGTGCATGTATTCCAAGTGTGTTTGAACGTTGTGTATCCGTGTTCGACGGTCTGAAAAAATTTGTCAGTAAAGTTTGTCTCTTCCCGTCACGACTGTATCTATCCTGTGCCATTTTCATGTAACGAAGCCATCGCCGTCGTGAGGACGCTGATTTATTTAAAACCTTTTCCAATGGTTGCTCGCAATAATGCCTATCTCCTGCTCTTAAGGTTTCCGATTGTCGGTGCATTGCAGTTATCTCCGCCGCCTCTGCTTCCCTGATATGTCTGTTGATGGCATCCTGGTTGTCGTGTAGCATTGTATTCCGGGCCTTCCATTTTGACTGAGTGAGAGCTTGAAAGGCTTTGAGAATGATGTGTATGCGGTGAAAACCAGCGTCCTGTTTAGCTGGAGAAGAATCGAACATAGCGTCCTCCGCCATGAATCGCCACTCGACACTCAAGAACCCTTTGACAGCGTTATCCCATCCGATCGTCAGCTGGTCACTTAAAGCTACACGCAAGCGATCGTGGAATTTAGACGGAATTTGATCAAGCGGAGGATCGTATACTGCAATGCCCTCCACCCAGGAGATAATACCATCTCGTAGGATTTGAAACACTGGGTGGGGTTCCGGCGGAGACATTGTTTTCCTGAAAGTTTGGAGACAGTTGTCGTGGTCCACATTCGATCGACATTGAAGTACGTGCTGTGTCGTCTCGTCCGTCGTTTTGCAGCACGGACATAATCGAAGCTGGGGATCCTTGACCCTGGCGTTGCGTATCCTCGTTGCTCCCGTATGCCATTGGTTGAACATGAATTTCGTTTGCGCCACCTGTGCCGCCGGTTGTAATCGTCGATAGAAACGCCCGAGAGCCTCCACATCGATTCGGTTCCAGGTGGCATTCGACCACCGATTTTGCGATTGGATATACAGCCGCAAGTGGTAGCCGTTTATGTGGAAACGAATGCTGGACTCGACTTGGGATACCAATCGGACCCCGTTGAGCAATACCGTGACGCGTGCTTCAGGTGTGTGCTCTGTTTTCTCAATTGATTGTCGTTTGTTGGATTGCTCTCGATACCATGTTGCCAGAGAATCAACGTGATTGTTACGGATAACATCCCGATTATGTCGATTATAGACATCGTGTCGCACTGTTTGGTGGCCTTTAATCCACTTCGGCGTAATTTTCCGACGAAGGAACTGCGTTTCCGATCGGATGACTCCTAGATAATCAGAATTTGCAGGTTGACGCCGTTTGGTTGATGATGATTTAGTTTCCCGCACCACGTTGTTGATCGCGGTTTGACTGTCCGTTACCCAGCGAAACGTGCATTTATGACGATGTCCCCAATGTCGGTGTAACAAGGAGAGGAACAAGAGAGCTGCCGCGTATCCACCGAGTTCGCATCTCGTGGAACTAGCGGTATCGTACGGTCCATCAATAGGTCCAGCACCTTCACATAGAATATCATTCGTTGGTGTCGTCACACTCCATCCGAACGTACCGTTGCGGCCTTTCAGACCGCCGTCCGAAGCAATCGTAAGAATGTGTTTGCGTTGGCATTCTTTCCAAAGCGTGTCCTCGTCGGATGTAAGATTGACATGAGACAAAAGACGTCGCGTGTTCCGTGGCGATCGTTTGAGTCTCATCGGTAGGGTCAGTGCTTCGTCTTGGTGTTTCGTGGATTCCATGCTGACTTGGGCCTTTAGATCCTTAAGTGTGCTTTGGGGTGCTACTCTCCATGCCCTGCCGTACCGGATAAATTGTGACGCGATATAACGTCTCCACAAACGTTGCTGTTTCCCAGTCGGATTTTGTTGTCTCGGCCACGTCGGATTGACAACAAAATCTGTAGGTCGTATGCCGTCGAGTGCCCATTCTGCAATCTTTGAAGGTTCATGGCGATCCACCATATCGGCTATCGTCGTCACTTGGAGGAACAGTCGTATGATATTGATATCCGTTTGTTGTTGCGTTGTATATCCGTGCAAACGAGTTGAGTTCATGATGTACTGGTCATGTGGACCCCGAAGTGGAAGCGTGAGGACATTTGTGATGTCCATGCAGATGTTGTGATTGGACATGAACTGTCGCATTGAAAGAATCCAAGTCGGCGTGAGATACGGTATATGTATACTCGGTTCCGATAGTAGCGGCATGGGGACTCCCGATTCGAGTTGTGATGCTTGAAGTTGTAGAAGAAGCAGCTTCCCGACTTCTGTGTTGCCATAAACCTCGTTACGAAAATATTTAATCATTTCGATGCCTCCCTCTGTGCGAAGATCCATGAGTCCTAAGCCGCCCATGGATATGGGACCGTGACGCACTGCGACCGGTAATTTACTGGATAGTCCCAGTTTTTGCACAATTGTTGGAATGATTTTTGTCTGTACTTGAGCCAATTCTTCTTCGTCCACCGCTATTGCTGGCAGTGAATACCGCATAGACGGATCATAAATAGTGCGATGGAAAACTCTGATGTCGCCAGGAGTTAACCGAGGTGATTTGAGGTAGCCTGCGAATTTGTCAGCTTTGGCTTGCAAAACTTTAATATGTGCAGAGAAATCCCCCGACGGTGTTTGATGCACTCCAAGAATCCTTGCAGGCTCGTTGATCTCTTGTCGTCGAATTGTCGCTCTTTGATTATGGGGTGATGACCCCTGGTATAAATTGATGGAAGGATCGGAGGGGGACGATGAGCGAATCTGTGGTCGACCATTGCGCCAGTCCCAATACATAATGTACCAGGAACATTTCTTCAAATTAAGAGCTCCCCCTGAAAAATGAAGTAGTTGTTCCCATGTCTGTGCGACCGTTTCCAGTGCGGTTGTCAATTCGTGGATAGATTTGGTACCATCATCTGTTATCCCGATAGCTGTGTCGTCAACAAACGCGTCCACCAATCGGCTATGAGTAATAGAACCATCCACGGATCGAAAGCTTATTCGATCGGGAATAACGCGTTCCAACGTATTCAGCAAAATTACCACTAGGGATAGCCACACCTATAATCATTTCAATCACTTGACACCTAACGCTTGTATATGCATGATAGCTTGTAGCAACAAGGAAGGGATGTGCTTCCTTGTTGAAATTCACTGGCAGGAGCTCATCATGGCGGATTAGCGGAAGTAGTGTTCGAGATGATAAAGGAGCGACCACTGCTGACAGATCTCAATGCTATGTCTCCTCGTTGACATCAAATATACGTTGAAGCATTCTATGTCTACTTGAGAAAAACAGTCAGGAAAGAGGATCGCACTGATGGCACTGTACTTCGTAATCTTTTTCTACAAAAATTTTTCAGAGATAATGTCCAACTCATGCGCCACCAGCTTGACAAGGATGTCAATGTCAGTGACCGTGTTCATGGTCCTCGCAGGCAACCAGTGACTGCGTACCCACGCCATGTTATTGAAGAGGTCCCAATCCAGCATTGCTGGACCACCAGTTACGCGATTATCTTCCCTGCCACCGTCTTCCACAAAGTACAGCACAACAGACGAGCCATGTGGTAGGTTACGGCTCCGCCGCCACATGCTGTGACATAGATGGCGCTCTCGGACGCAATTCGGACCTGTTCTCGAAATAAATTCCGAGTCTTGTCCAAATTTCTCTAAGTCCGTTTAGTCGGATGAGTCGTCTGCTTCGTGGTTTCGTCGTACCGTTGTCTCGCGCACTGTCGTGTCGATTCGTGTGTTGTCTGTGGTCATTTTCGTTTCTCTTTTGTGCTCGTGAGACTAGTAGAAATAAATAGATGGCATCGGAATCTGGTCCTAATAGTTTTGTCTCTCTCTCCTGGTTCGTCTCGCGGTGTCGGTCCCGTGATAGTTATCTAGCGGGGGTCCGTCGCGCGATTGTGAGTCGACCTGGTTTCCGCCCCATGCAGAGCATGGCCAGGAGGTAACCGGCGCCAGGGGCGCCGATGAACCTAGGCATCGGGCCAGGAGAGGAGGTGTGGGTGGGTGGGATTAACTAGAGTAGTGTCTTTGTCGATTCGAGTTCGTTCGGATTGTGAGCAATTCGTATCTTGTGTTGTGTTGTGTCGTAGTGTTCGTCTGTCTGTGTCTCGTGTTCGTCTGTCTGATGGCGACTGCTCGTCCTTACCCGATCTTCGGACATGCCACGAAATAAATTCCGAGTCTTGTCCAAATTTCTCTAAGTCCGTTTAGTCGGATGAGTCGTCTGCTTCGTGGTTTCGTCGTACCGTTGTCTCGCGCACTGTCGCGTCGATTCGTGTGTTGTCTGTGGTCATTCTCGTTTCTCTTTTGTGCTCGTGAGACTAGTAGAAATAAATAGATGGCATCGGAATCTGGTCCTAATAGTTTTGTCTCTCTCTCCTGGTTCGTCTCGCGGTGTCGGTCCCGTGATAGTTATCTAGCGGGGGTCCGTCGCGCGATTGTGAGTCGACCTGGTTTCCGCCATTTTCCGGTTGTCGTTTGTCCGCAGAATCTGGGGCGATCGTGTAGAAAGATTGTCAACTCGTCATGCGTGCGGCTACTCCGAGTGTCGAGTCTGGCACTTGAATTCGGAGGTATCTCATGAACGTCTGGCTTCGCCACCTCCCCACCATCTGAATCGTCTCACTCGGAACTCCGGTGAGGTGCATGGCCATCGCGGCGCCTGATCTGATCGAGTGAGTGCCGATGCTACTCGCCTGGAGGCCAAGCCTCTCCTCCCCTGCGAGAGTCGTCGCCATCCTGAGCTGCCTCAGTATGGACTTGGAAGAGATGTGTTGGGGTTCGTCTGAGTCCTGCGTCCTGACAGCGTTAATCTTCGGGTTCGTCCGTGAATGGCAATCGTAACCCCGTACCCTCGTCGTCAGGTCCGCTAGCACGCGGACGGGGCAGATGTCCGTTTGTCCCTGCCTGTCGTTTCGATGCTGAGTCACTGTCGCGCCTTTGTCCCCGTTCTTTTGTCGCCGGAAGGTGATCGACACGGTGTCGGCATTCTCCAGTTGTCCTCGGTCGGTTGTCTGCAGGTCCTGTCCCTTCTGTCGGAAACGAACGTCGTCCACTCTGATCACTGATGTCGTCCGTCGGCTTCCGACATCGGAATATTCGCACGACCTCATGGCGAAAAAGAACGCGACCACCACAAGCTGTCCAATAGCGATGTCAGTCTCGTTTCTTGCCCAGGATCGAACCTTTCGAATCACCTCTAACGGCAGCGCCTGCTGTGGGGTAGGTCCTGGGTCCTCGTCGGCGTAACGTTTCAGTTGTAAAGCCAGAAGGGGGTCGAGTCGTCCGGCGGCGTCGTGGATTGGGCTCTCAAATTTGTTAAGCCGGAAGGCCTGAGCCACACTGTCGAGGGTGGCACGAATGGAACCGGACAAGGGTCCATTGCCAGCTTCCTGAGGTTGTCGGGAGCGAAGCCGTCCGTCCCGAAGGGCGGCGGCGAAGCAGGCGAACGTTTCTGCTTTCGCTTCTCGTCCGAGTCCTTGGAGAAAAGGCTCCCTCCCGACTCCGTCGATTCGTCCGAGGAATCTTTCGTAACAGCGCCAGCTGCTATCGCGCTTGGCACGGGTTGAGTCGGCAAGAGCTGCGTTTTGGGCAGCAGCTGCAGCCAGCCTCCAATCTGCGAAATAAGGGCTGGCCGCAAAGGGATGATCCTGAAGTTCTGTGGAACAAACGGTGAGCAGTTTTTCGTGATCAAGTCTGTCAGTGCCGCGTCGTCTAGGGCGAAATCTCGGGAGAGCATGTCCGCCACCTTGTTCTCTTTCCCGGGGAACCACTGCGTGTAGTGGTCTATCTCGTGCGTGAGGCAGAAATCAGCGAAAGCTCGGGCTATCGTCAGGTGAAGCGGACAATCGTCGTTGAAGTTCGACTTAGCAAGCCATCCCGCTGCTGAGGTGCTGTCTCCCTGACTGAGCAGAACGTCTTCGTCCGTCCACGCGGCCCCTTCGTGGAATTTCACAATCATCCCCACAAAGGCAGCAAGGAACTCGAGAGTGTTTAGGGTCGCTCGCCCCAGCAGGTGCTCTGGTAGCTGATATCGCCACGCCAGGCCGCTCTTGAGGCAGTAGCCTCCGATGCCTTGTGGGCATGCGTCCACCCTCACTATGCGCGTCGGCCACCGGCAAACCAGCCTGTTGATCGAGATACCTCGCGACGCCTTCTGAAGGAAAGCCTTCCACAGAATCAGGTCGTCCAGTTGGGGTTTGGTCAGTCTCGCCTTCCCGGCCTGCTTCGAACGCTCGCAGGCCTTGTATAGCCTTCCCATAAAGTGTCTTGCGTAAGGGATGACGTAGGCGGCGTGGCTAAAACGTCCGAGGGTCGTCTCTAGGTCTCTCGTCGTCACGAAGGCATGTCTGTGCGTCAGCATCCTGTCAACGGCTTGCGTCCAGCTCATGTGCTTATCGTGAGGCAGTGCGACGATGAAGCGGCGTGTGTCCACGATCCATCCGAGGATCATCTTCCTCTCGGATGGTTTGGCCTCGGCCAGGAACTTTGGGATCGCAAGGATATCGTCTCTGGGAAAGGTCTCCTCAACCTCGGGGTCGCAAGGCCTCCCGACCAGGTGAAGCGCCAGCGGGATCGCGGCAGCGCTCTTTTTCTGCGTCGCGGGGATTGAAGGCCCCAAAAATGTCGTCCAGGTAGCAGTCGAAGCGAGGGAGGTCGTCGTAGGGTGGATAGTTCACTGCGAAGTAGTCCGCCTTGCCGAAAACACTCATTTTGTCGACCGACCCTTTGTCATTGTCCACTGCCCCCTCGGTGTCCAGCCAGCCAGGAGGTGCTGGTGCGGCGAGTGGTAGACGCTCGGATCCCAGTCGTCCCTGCGGACAAGATCGTTTGCCAAGTCCGTGATCATCTCCGACACGTCGCTCCATTGCGATGGGTTTGGCGCTCCACCGAACGTCATCCTCAGAGCCACTAACAGCAGGTTGTCGATACTCGTGCAGGACTTCATGGCTGTGGCTGCTTTGAGATGGATTCGTCTGTAGGCGGATTTGCAGTCGACCTTCGTCATCCAGATAGGCTCGTCTGGCCATAGTTGGCGCAGGAACGAGATGTGGTACATGAGTCTGCTGAATGCTTTTCCGAAACGTGCTTCTGTCAGTTGGGATGTGTCCACGCGTTCGTTTACGCTTCGTCCTGCCACTCCGCTCGGGCTGAATGACTGGTCGTGTGTCAGTCGGAGTTTCTCTATTGAATTTCCTTTCTTGTCGATCGACGTCTGCGCGACCATCCCCAGAGGCGCGACCTCGCATCCCTTGATCTCTAAGGCGGCTTCTCGCGGCAGTGGTAGCTGCCAACCCCTTGAGGCTTCGTCCTTCAGCATGGATATCAACTTTGCCTCGTGGCCTCGGGCCGATTTGTGATTGCCGCGAGCTAAGTTGGCGCGCACGTCCGCGAGGCGGTCAGAATCCGAGATCTCGCGAAGCGGGAACTCGGCCCCTTCGGAGATGCGCTCCTGAAAACGCGGCCAGAGAGGGTGGGCGGACAGGAGCGGGGCGAGAAGTTCGGTGGGGCGAAACTCGGATCCCGGCGTCAGGGCGCTGAACGGCTGGGCCCGAAGGGCGGCGTCGAGGTCGAGGGCGTACCGTTTGAGCACCGCGAGGTTGTGGCGGGCGGCGTCGTGCGTCCAGTCGAAGCGAAACTCCGTCGCGTGGGTGCGCGGTTGGCCGGAGTGCAAAATGGTGGCAGGGCATCGGCCAGGCGTGGTTCGGGAGTCGTGGGAACGGCGAGTCGACGTTCGGGAGCGGGATCGTCGGCAATGGCACCAACGATGGGAACTTACCGGGAAGCGGGCGTGGCGTGTCTGCGAGGGCTGATGTCGGCGCGTCGTGGGCGTCTCCGGGCGACAATGCGCGCGCCACGGAGTGGTCGGTCGGTGGCGAGTCGAGGGCGGAGCGTAGCGCTCCAGGCCCGACTTCGTTTCGTGACGGGTCGTCGCAGGCTGGCGAGAGATGCGGGGCGTCGGCGACGTGGCGGGGGCGAGAAGGTTCGTGCGCGTGGGTTCCCGCGGGACTGTCTCGGGCGGCATATTCCGATAAGGTCCGGGGCGTCCTACGTGGCGTCTGTTGTGGAACTCGGCCGTCGACCGTTCCTGGTCGAACGCCCATTGCGACGGCTGTGCGACGAAGGCGGGCTGGAAGTAAGCAGATGCAGAGGGTCCTAATTTTGTTTTCTTGCTGGGCGGCGTCGCGTCGGACGAGGGCGGCGCATGCGCGCCCGGCACTGCTCTATCCACGCTCGTACGGCGGTCGTCTGTTCGGTCGTGAGGGCGACGTGCGAGGCGCTCAAGAAACAGCTCTTGACGCACTTCCCGTTTAGGTGCCACCTGCAGCACATGTTCGGGATCGGTCCACTTCGGACGTGATCGAGGAACACCTGCCAAGTGTCGTTCGCGTCTCTCGGGAAAGGTCCTGCTGTGGGTTTGTGACTGCGTCCGCGGGTTGCCCGCGACGTCCGGCTCGAGCGCTCCCGGCGGCGGCTACAGGCTGCGAGTCGCCCTTTGGTCGACTCCACGTCCCAGCCGCTCCTTGAGGAAGTCGCAGGCTGGGAAGACAAAGGCGCCGTCCTCCAACTGCTGCCGGGTGGACCTGAATTCCAGGAGTGCTGGGTTGATCTCGTCCTCGTGTTCGACTCCAGCGCAGAGAACTAGGTATTGTTGCATGCGTTTTCGATGAACCAACCTAACCTGCACGCGGCTGAGGGTCGGCGTGCGCTAGCTGGCGAAGCGTCGCCAGTGTGGAGCCGACCGCCCTTGTCAGGAAACGGCTCCACTCGTCCAACATGTGTGTGAGCGGGAATTGGCTCGAAAGGAGCTCCAGCACTCCGCTCATGTTCTCGATAAGCCGCGCGAGTTCGTGAAAATCTTTCGGCACCGTGAAGTTGAGTTTCGTCATGCTCTTGATGTCCTTCTCTGAGAAGCCCGTGGTCGTGTCGGTCGTCTTGAGTTGCATTTGCACGAGGGTGCTGGCGTGATCAGAGGCTTCTCGCCCGATCGCTGCTGCTCGGGCGAACGTCTGGGGACCGCAACAGAAGAGGCTGAAGGCCCCTGGCCGGTCAGGTGTGTCGGCCGTGAAAGACGCGGTGCGGATTGCGGCGCAGAAACCCATGGGAATGAACGCGTCTCGACCTTTGGTGTTCCTCAAGAAGTGGTGGATGTGGTTTTGTACGTAGGCCACGTTACTGAGCGTCAGGATGTCCGAGAAGGACTGGACCGGGCGGCTGCGAATCATCCTGTCGGCGTCCCTTTCGGACACGAAAAGGACCATTCGTTTCGTCGACGGCGGGAAAGAGTCAAAGCCCGTCTTCGACGTTTGGGGGGACGAGGTCGCTGCGTTGGCTGCCTGTCGCTCCAGTAACGTTGACAGGTTTCGAATGGCGTCCTCCGTGCGTCCTGGCGTGCTGGCATGGTCGTCCGTCCGGATGAGGCTCCTAGCTCTGACCGCCAGATACTTGAGGTGTAGCGATTTCGCCCATTCGTCCGATCGTTTGGAGTATGCGTTTGATGCCGCCACCCTCGCTTCGTCGGTCCCGGGGTCCTCCTCGAGTTTACCGCTACGCTGAGAACCCACCGCGGGATGTAAGAGGCTGCCTCCGCGCGGATGGTTGCTCTGGACGGGTCTGGGTCCTCGCTCGCTCTCTGTTTAATGGCGTTGACGATCAGTAGGGCGAGCTCCTCTGGCGCGGTGACGTAAGTGTCCATGATGGCGGCTGCGATGAAGGCCGGCACCGGGACGGTGGGCTTCATCGTGAACCCGACGACCGTGACGTCGTCTGTGTCGTCCTCGCTTGCTTCGACTGGCTTGCTTGGCTTCGCCCGGTGCTTCGTTCCGCTTCCTTTCTTCGGTCGTCCTCTGGTTGCAGTCGGCAGGGTGCCGGCTGGCTCGGCGTCGCGCGTGGCTCCGGTGCTGACGCCTGACACCTGGGCACGTGTCGTCAGAGATTCATTGATCGCCGCCAGTACGTCCGACGTAGAATTCCACGAGAGCATCCTCGACCAATCAAAAGGCGTTCCGATGTGTCGCTCTTCGACCTGTTTCGTGTCGACCGCCATGGCGGCGGCGAAGCCGCCAGCCCCCATCAGTGCCCAAAGGGCGTTCGTCCCGTCGTTGAGTCCATCGTCAGCGTCGTGGTGGAAGTGGTGAAAGAGTCGGATTACTCCGTGCGTGTTTACCATAAGGTGGGCGACTTCCGGAGAGCACAAGTGTACGAATCCTGTAGAATTTGTACTGACCGAGTTCGTCTTCGAATTCAAGGCGCTGAGTTTTTCGACGACCTCCCACTGGTCGAGCTTCCTGAAAACGTCCAACCACGTCAAGGTCATCGTCATCGGGGAGCGAGCGTCGTCTGACCCCTCCATTACGTCTGTGGTTCAAGTCGGGTCGGGAGAGAGGCCAGATTAACTAGAGTAGTGTCTTTGTCGATTCGAGTTCGTTCGGATTGTGAGCAATTCGTATCTTGTGTTGTGTTGTGTCGTAGTGTTTGTCTGTCTGTGTCTCGTGTTCGTCTGTCTGATGGCGACTGCTCGTCCTTACCCGATCTTCGGACATGCCATGGAGAGACTTGTTGGCAAAATCGACCTTCTGTACAATTACTTTTGAACCAAATGCGTCGCGTATCGCAAGAATTTGAGGACCGAAATCGTAATTGCGAGTGCTAGTTCGGGAAGTACTGGCAGCAATTGTGATTGAATAGGGTTCGACACTTGCCAATTTCTTGACATCCAGTCCAATGTTGGTAACCATGAAATTTCGAAATTCATACAACATGGAACTCCGTCCATGGTTGTGCAAGGACTCATAGTCCTCTCGTGACCAACCGTGCAGTTTATAACCATGATCCGTTAGCATTCCCAATCCTGCCGCTCCCTGCGATGCACAGACTAGTTTCGAATGGTTGTGTTTGGTTTTAAAGATAAAATCTTGATTGGTTGAAGAATTGGCAGCCATCAATCCGAATAGCGGTAGGAACTTGCTGTACATGCGTCTACACACTGCCTTCTTGGCTGCGTTCATGTCGCACGTCGCCCACATGCCTGGTCCTGGCAAAACATAGCGCATGAGCAATGGTTGGAATCCATCGTCGTGGTATAGGCTTAGGGTACGTAGAAGAGTGAATATCGGCAAAAAGTCGTCCCAAACGAGGTGACCTGCGGTAAATAGCAAAGTTAGTTCGTACTGATGCATGTACAGCAGGTGGCATCTGACTGACATTATAATTAGGTGCCAAAGCGAAACCAACCACGCGCGGTATTTCACAAAATCATACCTGGGTTTTGAGCAAAGAAGGAATGATAGTGTGATGATATGGGGTTACCGTCAACGGATCTACCGTATGAAACTAAACCATACGCTACCCATATTTCAGTCGGGGTTCAAACACACTTCGATAAAAGGTCATCAACAAGTGGTATGCAGTCATTTCAGTTGTTAGAGTCCAAAAGCTCCGATGTTCGTGATTAACATCGTTCGCACCTAAGACTTTATAATTCTGTTTACACCTCTTAGCGAAAGCCCGACCATTCATCGTCGTCTGAACGTTGTTCATCCGACGGTGTCTGGTTTAAATCACACGCTTCCTCTGCGAGAGTTAGATAGAAGACAGAATCGGGAACAGGATGGCTGACGAAGCAGACGTAACCTTCGCATTCTCACCAGCACTCGCGATCCAAGGATTACTCGACTACACGAGAGCTGACCATGCCAAGATCTATAAATCGGCCATTCGGGAGGTCTCTAAGGAGCCGTTTGACTGCGAAGCAGACGGTTTATACCAATTCCTAAAGGACGTCCAGGACAGAGCCGATGAAATGGGTTGGTCGGACAGCATCCTTAAGATAACGCTTGAAGTGTTGGACAACGGAGATGCAGTGCAGGAGAATCTCATTGAAAACTACGGTACGATCACCTTGGAACAGGTTACCGAATCCGAGTTACAATACATCAATGAGCAAGGCCGCGAAGCACAAGATACATATATGCTGTACAAGTGCCTCATGGCATCCCTGTCAAGCAATGCGAAGAAGAAGGTGTCTATTTGGTCGGAACAGTACAGGATTGGCGATAATGACGTGTGCAGTGGGGTGGCGCTCCTGAAGATTATCATCAGGGAGAGCCACCTGGATACGAACGCGACTACGAATCAAATCCGTACGAAGCTCTTGAGCCTCGATAAGTACATCACGACCATAGACAGCGATATTGGTCGCTTCAACCAGTACGTGAAACTGCTGGTACAGTCGTTGACAGCGCGGAACCAAACCACCTCCGACCTACTCATAAACCTATTCAAAGGCTATGGGGCGGTAAGCGATGAGGTGTTTCGGAACTGGCTTTCCCGAAAGCAGGACGACCATGAAGAAGGGGAAGAGATAACCCCCGATGAGCTCATGATAGCTGCGAAGAACAAGTACGACATCATGGTCGAAAAAGGGACATGGAATGCCCCGACCGCAGACGAGAAGATAGTAGCCCTCGAGGCGAAATTAGAATCGACTGTAAAGAATATAAATAAGAAGGTTTCGATCGAATTGCGAAAGAAGGCAACCAAGAAAGGAGGAACCAACGACAAAAGCAAGAAGAAAGCGAACAAGTCGAAGGGCCAACATCCAAAGTCTTGGCCGCCACCCAAGGGAGATGAAAAGAAAGAAGCCTCATTCAACGATCAAACTTGGTACTGGTGTGGTAAGGACACTGGCGGCAAGTGTGAGAAGTGGCGCGTGCACAAGCCCAAGGAGTGTTTGGGCGCAGCGGCACCGACTGCCAAGAGATCGGCGGAATCCGATGGCAAGAAAAACAAGGATAGGCTCTCAAAGAAATTGAAAGTTGCCAAGGCCTATGTTGCTCGGATGGAGAAACGAGTTGCTGAGACTGACTCTCCCTCGGATGATGACAGTACTTGACGGCGTGGGTGGACAGGAGTAACGATGTTGTGGTGGTTAATCTGTATAGTCGGATATGCCATAAGCAAAATGCTCCGGTCTGAACCCGTGAAATTTAACGTTAACGTAGAAAGTCGAGACGGGGAGGCTTGCGATCTAGTCTTTTGGACGATGACAAGGGTACGAATGCAAGTACTACGAGTTGTCGCGACGGCGTTGTGTGTATGCGCATGCCTGCTACCCCAGCAGAAAACCAAACGAGACTATCGCCGGCGCTCGAAGACGGACAAGCTGATGGAGTCGGCGTCCCGAGGCGTGACACAGACAATGAAGCGATTGCTCGAATGGTTGGAGCGAACGTTAGGACCACCACGGAGGCGTAGGTGTGTCAATGCGTGCGGGACAGTTCGGCAACGCACATCGAGTAAACACGACAGGAGGCTCAGAGTGATCGGACTCGCGTTGTCAGTGCTCGCGATGAATGCAAAGACTGCGATAGCAACCGAACGAGTGGCACACTTTGATACCGACAGCGAGTGGGTTGGTGTGGATAACCGCTGTTCCGGATGTATATCGCATGTGCGGAGCGACTTCGTGAGCGAGCTGAAGGCGAGTAACCGAGTTGTGAAAGGTTTTGGGGGATCACGTACGACAAATGTAAAAATCGGCACACTCCGATGGAGTTGGGAGGATGATCAAGGTCGCACGCATACCTTCGACATTAAAAACTCTTACTACATCCCCGACGGAAAGGTGCGCCTCCTCAGCCCGCAACATTGGGCGCAGTCGCAAGCGACAACGAGCAACAAGTCGCTCAGAACCTCATGCGGGGAACATACGAATGGGCTCGAATGTGTACTCTATTGGGGCGACGGCGAATACAAACGACATATCGACCTCGGCAGAAACGACAATGTCGCAACGTTCCCGTTAGCACACGGATACTCTCAGTTCGCGGCGTTCTGTTGTGAGGCAGGCATGGACGACCAAGATCGGGAGACGATTGCAATGCCAAGCGCATTTATCTCTGATGACGAGAGCGTGGCCCATGAGGAAGTGGAGGAACGACCAGCACTGTCGTGGTCGCAGTACTGGACGTCACCCTCCACGCCGACCGAAGACGACGGTCATACAACACCGACAGTTGACTTCAACCTCAATGGTCCTACCACACCTGCCTCAGAGGGAGAGAGTCACAGCCACGAACCGGCTCCAGAGGTAATCATCGACGAGGAAGATCGACAAACGCACACCGACATGGCAGAGCTGTTAACGGTGCATCACCAATACGCCCATGCACCGATGGCGAAACTTCAGATGATGGCAAAGGCGGGCATACTTCCGAAACGACTATCAAAGTGCCGCATTCCGGTGTGCTCCGCTTGCCTGTATGCCAAAGCGACTCGACGCCCATGGAGAACGAAACCCAGAACGAGAAACGCAAACGACCCCGAGGAACCGAGTAAACCAGGACAGGTCATATCAGTTGACCAACTGTGAGACCCTCTCTAGTACGGCAGATCCACAAACCTTGACCCGCTTGGGAGTCGGGTTAGTGCGGAACCGACGGGAACAGAAGAGAGGGAACACGACAACACAATGAACAAGAGCGTGGCGAACTTGAGAGGTGCGCGTCGCAAAGGGGTCGATGTCGGTGATGGTGATGTCGTGTGTCGTTGGCGTGGACGAAGCAATAACTGTACCTCTTCACCCTTACGATCGTAGACCGGCAAGAATGCAGTGGAGGTAATAGTTTTAAGCTAAGTTAGAAGTTGTGTGCCGATGAAGTACACCGGCTTAAACTATACTAGTCGGAGTGGCGCGTCATACAGTACAAGACACGGCCATAGATGGTATACTGTGCGCAGTTGAACAATAGCACAGTATCCAAGAATGTAGGAGATATGCACTGACACACTCCCCCATTGTAAGCCGAGGCATGCAATGAGCAACAGAAGTGCATCTTGAGAGAGAAGAACATTAGGGAGCCGGGGGGGACCAAGGGGCACCGTAATGACCCTTGACATGAGACGACGAACGTGGCGGTGGTGGAGCGTAGAACCGAGCGACTTGGTCAAGGAATCGGCGGAATTGACGACGCCAGGAATATGTGACAGGACAATCTCGTTTGCGGCTTTCCACTCTTGAAGGGCAAAGTGTTGAATATCGATGTGACGAGCACGCGGTGTGGGGCGACTGGCGTTGACCATGAGGATCGCAGCAGCGTTGTCTTCAAAAAGCGTGGTCGGACCTTGTTGAGGATGTCACTGCATTACATGCCACTGTATATGTCGGTAGGATCATCTGGCCGTACTGTGCTGTGTTGTACTACCCACAACCACAGTATCTAAACTGCCGGCAGTTCCATAGTTAGTCTAATTGGAGTACCTCGTGTATTCCTCACAACTTCTATTATAGCCTTTATTTGCCTCATCTGCATCTTTGCCGGTCGCCGACGATCGTAAGGGTACTGAGGCTTCAGGCTTCTATATAGATAACAAGAGCGACGATACTAGCGACATATTCCAAGACAAGAGAGATCCGACCGAACGGAACTGCAGATCCATCCGATTATATCATCGTGGTTTCACCCGTTTTGTCTTGTGAATCCTTGTGACTCGCACGAACTCACGTTGCTACTCCCGTGTGCGAATCGCGCTCGCTAGCCCTGTCGCGGCAGGTTATGAGCCCAAGTACAACGAGTACTAATCCTAGTGGCTGATCAAGTTATCCTTAAAGGAAATAATCAGCATGTCGGTCTTTGAGGAGTCAAATCACGAAGACGACTTCGTTATTCTCACGGTGGACATCGACGATTGTCCAATTGCCGAACTACCGCTCACAGAGATATACGACGTATCCACGTCTCTCCTCAAGGACGACTATCTCGACACTCTGCGCAAATACATAACGCAACAGCTCGAAGATACCGCTTGGCTCGAAGATCAATCGGTGTCACCTCTATTCGACGCAGGGTTTGCAACTTTCCATCGACGGGCAAACGGCGACATCCTATCACTTCGCAAACCCGCGCGCTTCAGCGCCTTGTCAGACAGACATTGCGCGGTCGCCCAAGTGCTTTGGAACCGGTATCGGTCCCCATCCTCATCCGATTCATGGTGCCAGAAACAGGATTACCGACTCGAGAGAATCGATCGACCACCGTACCATCCGTGGTTGGTGGGCGAGTTGAGGGTCTAAGCGGAACCGGATCGGCAGTTGGTCTTTCGGAAACCCGTTCTCAAGGAGGGAATGAACCAGTCCTACCCTCAACGGATCTACAATTTGGGGGAATCCGTGCGCCGGTCCTTGATGACGCTATCTCCAATACGGCGGATAGCTTATCGACACCCATGATCACCACTCCAACCGTTGGAACGACTTTCCGTGGCATACCGATACAGCTCGGTGAGAATGACACTCACATCCCAGCTCCCAGCGTTGATAGTAACGATCGTCGTGAGCCCCAACGGCGCCGTGTCCGTGTACCTGAGGAGGCCTTGCCAGATCAATCAGACCTATATCGGCCCGAGCGCAACGCCGGTACACCTCGGACGCAGACGACCAACTTGACCGGACGTACGGCAATCTCCGCTGTGACCACTCTTCGGTATGGGTCCGAATCTTTCGAAGAGTACATGCAACAGTTCATGTCATCGGAGGTCCGTTACAAAGATTTCCGCAAAGCTTCATTCCAAAAGTTTGACTCCAGCCGTCAAGATTCTTTCATCCATTGGTACAAATTATTTTGTGCTACGTGTTTGCAATGGGGACTATGGTGCCCCCCGTACGAATCCGTTGAAGAAGATAACGTACATGGACTTTGGTGGAACCTCCTCCCGGCGTCGGTGCGGAATCAGGAAGCTTTCATGTCCTCCCTTCTCTACGGAGTTCTTTCGCTCGATACCGTATTCCCCGGTGGTAGTCGTGAACATAGCGCTGTGCAGGGATGCTCCGCTAACGCCGGATACGATGCCATCTACTCCCTCCTTCGGCTCCACCATCCGCGTTTGCAGTCAGTTGTATACACGGTCACCGAAATACCACGTCAGCGACGTACCGAAACCTTCAGTGTCTACCTTCGTCGGCTGCATGATTTCCTGGCCAGGGAGCGAATCGCTGGCCGCAACTACACCGAGTCCGAAGCGTTGGATTTAAGTGTTCGGAATTTGAGTACCGAGTGGCGTTCAGAATTCCGTCGTTTGGTCGAACGCGATCGCCGCACAGGTCGGCACGAGGGTATGTTGCCATTTCATTTGTCCATGTCGCAACTTGCAACAACTTTCATGCAATACGCGACCGAAATCGGTCGCGACACGACAGCACCTTCCCCCGCTATGCAAAATACACGTGATCGATTCCATCAATCTGCACCTATCATCCGACGTATTGAAAGTGTGCCACCGACGGACGAATACCTCCACGGCACCGACATCGCGCTGGGAGATAACGAAATTAACCTCCTCGTGCATGCCATGTCTACGAACCAGGCACACTCTACTGTATGTCTCGGATGCCAGCAACCAGGTCACACTCTCACTGACTGTAACCGCTTCGTTGACTACATCGTGGCAGAAAGTCTTGCTCAACGCCATCCTCAGCTACGAGCGCAGGTCGCATCAGCGCACTCGCAATTCCGCAGCCGACTTAATAGCGGACGCGACGCCCGCGCACGTCCAAACACTGTCCGCAGCCTGACCTCTTCCTCGACTTTGACCCCTGCTCGAGCTGACGGCGGCACCGATCCAGAAGATGGCGCTCTTGTCCTTGTTGATCATGACGAGGACGACGAATCTCCCCAGGGATATCAAGTCAATGCGGTCCGCGGTTCGTATGTTGATTCCGACGTCGACGAGGATTTTGAAGCATGCTTCAACAACGTCGGGATCACCACATGTACTATCTCGTCTTTGCAAGCACCCATATTCGACTCTGTCACCGCCTCGTCTCTGTCCCTCGACGACACCCCGTCCACCGACTTGGCCCTTGACCATGACTCGTTTCTACTCCGTCGTTTGGTTGGTACATATGACGCCGAAGCCCGAGCGGTCTACGCACACGCCGATAGTGGCTCCATGGCATGCACCACCAGTGATGCCACACTACTATACGCGTATCGCCCCCTCTCGCCTCATCAGACTCGCATCCGCCTTTTTGATGCCGGGAGCCACCTTCACCACCCCAGCGGTGTCGGTTTCCTCCGTGTCCCTGCCTATCGTCTGCCGTCCTTGACCACCGTGTTCCCACCGGATACAGTACCGACCCCATGTTGCCTCTTCGTTCGTACATATCATACGACGACGATCCCGGGTGTCATCATTTCACACTGTGCCATTGCCAAACAACTGGGTGCTGAGAGCTACAGTATGACAAGTTTTGATAAAGGAGACGGCTTCATTCGTTTCCCGCATCACGATCCCACTGCTCTTACTTCCGATGTGTTCATCCGGTTACAACCCACACACCTCCGCGGCGGTTTGACTTTTACCCCTGCTTTGTACATCCCGGCTGCCGCCGACCAAGCCGCCGCTCTCCCTCGATCCGTCGACCGATACATTGCGAGTGCCATCTCCACAACTTCGCTCACTCCGCTCTCCCTGTCCTACCCGACTCCGGTCGCTTCGATCTCCCTGCTTCATTCTTTGGATCGCTTCCCTGAGTTTTCCTCCGTGTCTCGTGATCTCCTCGTCGGTAGTCTGAGTCGACCTGCCCTCACGATGCTTTGGCATCAACGCCTTGGCCATCTCAACTTCAGGCGCTTGTCCGAACTACATCGACACACTCGTGGTTTGCCTGCCTTATCCATGCCCAGTGCAATCGATCAGTGTGCCGTCTGCCTTGCCGCTAAGTTACGTAAAGCACCTCGTGGTTCCGCATCCACTATGATTGCCACCATCTGCCTCCAGGGTCTCTCTATCGATTTTGCTTTCATGGTTCAGCGCAGTGGGGACCCTAAGCGTTTCGATAACCTCGTGGGTCTCAACGGCGAGACATGTTATGCCCTCATCACAGATCACTATAGCGGGCGTATTTTCGGACGAGCGTTTGCCACCAAAGCCCCACCCGTTGATTGGCTTAACAGCTGGCTTGCAAACAACGCCCCCGCGTGCTCGGACAAATATGTACGCATGGATGGCGGTGGCGAACTCGGCAGATGTCATGAGATCCGCGACACCTTCACCAATTTCGGTTACTAAGTTCAGCTCACTGGTCCCGATTCATCGCATCAGAACGGTCCTGGTGAGCGTCCCCACCAAACGATTGGCGACGCACTTCGTGCTATGCTCACTGGTGCTGCTTGTCAGTGCATATTCTATATATCTCCATGACACCGTGCTACTGTCTACTGCGCACGGTCGACTATCTACGGTCGATGCTGATGCGCTATCAAATGCGCAACTCCGACTAATTTAGCTTAAGGCCGATGTACTCCATCGGCACACAACTTCTAATATAATCCTTTATTCCCTCAATCGCATTCTTGCCGGTCCATTTGATCGTAAGGGTGAAGAGGCCGAAGGATATACTTAGCCACAACACGAACGCCAACACATCACCCATCACACGTTCGATATCGACATCGCCACGCGTCGTGCCTTCTTGCTTCTGCGTTCGTTCCTCTTCATTGCGACGGCTTTGTCCTAACCCGACTCCCAAGCGAGTCACTGTTTGTGGAGCCGCCGTACTAGGGAGGTCTCACAGGTTATGAGCCCAAATTCTACGACTGTTTTCTGCGCACTCTCCGACTGATTTCGAGTTCTCTCGCGTTCTTCGGTGTCACACGATTCACATGATATCGGGAACCACGTAGCCACTCCGCGTTAAAAATACTCTCCGACCAGACATCCGGGACCGCATATTTCTGAAACCCGATAACAAAATGGTGGACGCCGAGGAGGTTCAATACGACAATGACTGTCTCGTTATAACCATCGATATTGTGGACTGCCCGATGGCAGAAATCCCACTCACAGAGATCTTCGATGTGCCTACAATGTCACTTACGGAAACCTATCACGACACCATCCGTAACTGCGTTCTCCAACAACTCGAAGACACCACATGGTTGTCGGAAGAGTTATTGCCTACACTGACCGACCCCGGATTTGGCATGTACCACGCCCGCAGCCGCAACTCCGTCATCTCGTTACGAAAGCCGGCGCTCCAGCGCCTCATCGTCCAACGTCTCAAGGAACGTTCTCGCCCGTCCGACATCGTACACGTCCCTATCATGATCCGCTTCCTACTTCCGGATATCGACATCCCAAAGCCGCCGGGATCCTCTGCATCTTCCCAGAGCACTCACGAGAGTCGATCTCATCGCTCGCGCCAGGGCCCTTCGGTGGTTGATACGTCTGCCCCGATGGACGCCCCTATCAACGAGACCGCACCCGGCATGAACGAGAAATCGCACCGCCCGTCGAGGACGTTGAGATAGCCGACTCCACGGCTGCACTTCCCACTTTCCGTGGACAACCGGTGGACACTCGCCCAACAAGCGGACACGGCCCTCCGATCACTGCTGGACGGTTCCACACTCCCGGAACCTCGCCCCTCTTCAATTCGGCGGCTCGCCCACGCACAACTGGTGGTAATTTGACTCGGACACCTACACGTATGCATCCTTTCTCTGCAGAGGTCACCTTCGGCGCCGAATCCTACGAAGATTACATGAGTCAATTCATGTATGGCGAGGTCAAGTTCAAAGATTTTCGTAAGGCTAGCTTCCCAAGATTCGACTCATCCAAAAATGATTCGTTCGTGCACTGGTTCAAACTCTTTTGTTCCACATGCTTACAATGGGGAGTGTGGTGCCCGCCGTATGAATCCGCAAAGGAAGACGAAATCCACGGTGCTTGGTGGACTTGGCTCCCTGCTTCCGTCCGAGAGAAAGATTCCTTCATGTCCGGTCTGATCTACACTGCTTTGAGCCAGGACTCCACATTCCCCAATGGCTCCGAGAGCATGGCGCTGTTGAAGGATGCCCACCGCAGGCGGGATACCATGCTATCTACTCCCTATTTCGCCTCCACCATCCCCTGTTGCATTCAGTCTTCTCGACCGCAAGCGAAATTCCCCGCCAACGACGAACGGAGACATTCAGCTTGTACATCCGCCGGCTTCAAGACTTCATGGTACGCGAGCGCCAAGCCACTCGCACGTACACCGAATCGGAGGCCCTCGATCTATCTGTCCGCAATTTGACGTCCGAATGGCGTCCCGAGATCCGACGTTTAGTCGAACGCGACAAGCGCACCGGCCTCGACGGCACGCTTCCGTTCAAACTTTCGTTGGCGCAACTCGCGACGACTTTCGTCGAGTATGCCTCCGAGATTGGCCGCGACCCACCATCCTCGCAGCATCCGCCGTCAGGAAGAACGCCGACGTCCATCATCCGGAGGATCGAAACCGCGTCGCCGGATTTCTCGTCGTCGACGTCAGACGCCACCCTCGACGATGAGGAAATCAATCTCATGGTTCGGGCTATCTCTCAAAACCAAGATGCGTCTTCCGTTTGCCTTGGCTGCCAACTCCCGGGTCACAAGCTGGAAGATTGCAACCGTTTTGTGGATTATATCGTCGCTGAAGGATTAGCACAACGCAATCCCCAGCTCAAGGCTCAGATTGCGAATTCACACAAACAATTTCGCAGCCGTCTGAACTCTGCCAACACCCGCAACCGTCCACCTCTTGGCGCCAACAATCGAGTAATGCATCGCATCTTGGAGGATGAACCCGCCAACATCGACGTCGCCGCCACCAACGACGACGACGACGACGGCGACAAAGAAGATCTCGTGGGATATCAACAGAATTCGCCCGTGCCACCGCTGAAGACGAAGTCGACTTTGAAGCCTGTTTCGAAGCCCCCAACGTCAATTCGATCTCCATTTCAGTTGCCGACGTGCTTCCTGCCCTTCCCACGTCCGACACCGTCCGTCTCGACGTTGCTCCCGATCCCATCCTGCTTCGTCGGTTGGCCGAGACATATGATCGTGCCCGCCAACTCTCGTTCGCACATGCTGACAACGGATCCATGGCTTGCACTGCCAACGATCGCCACCTTTGTTTGCTTATCGTCCACTCCGCCGCACAAACGTCCGCCTCTTTGATGCCGGTCATCACGCGCACCAACCTGTCGGCGTCGGTTTCTTGTGTGTACCAGTGGATAATCGTGGAAATGCCGGAGGCCCATCGTCCGTGTTCATTCGGACGTACTACACCCACAATTCCAGGCATCATTATTTCGCACGCAGCCATTTCGAAGCAGCTGGGCACCGATGGATACCACATGTCAAGCTTCACCGAGAGCATCGGACATATTCACTTCCCGAATCGCCTCCGAAGTTCGCAAGACATCTACATTATCTTGCAACCGACGGCAAGTCGAGGAGGTTTGACGTTCACCGAAGCCTTGATTGCTCCGTCGCCCGAAGCCCATCTGGCTCCGCTCCTTCGGATCAAGTCCTCGTTCGGAAACTATGCACGGAACATGCACCTGCCACTGCCGCCACGATCCTCGATCCGACCGACGGCATGACTTGCACCGCATGCCATTCTCCACCTGCCCTGGACCCACCGTTAGGCCTGTTGCCCGTTTCACCTGACGGTAACGCAAGGCCCTACATCTATGGGTATGGGATGGCTCCCGCAGGTCTTGAATTCCGTACAATCGATTACCAGGACATCATTACCGAACGTCCTGACATCTTGGACACCGACGAAGACCTCCCGGAATTCTCGCCGAACCACCAGGAAGCATACGTCGTGCGATCCCTCAGCCGCTCGGCCTTGCGAATGCTGTGGCATCAACGCCTTGGACACATAAATTTCCGGCGTTTATCAGAAATGCACCGGTTTGTAAAAGGAATGCCACAATTCAAGCTCCCGACGGAGCTCGAAGAATGTCCCATCTGCCTTGCCGCTAAGCTTCGGAAGACTCCAAAAGGAACAGGGACCACAATGCGGGCGACAACTTGCAACCAAGGCCTGTCAATCGACTTTGGTTTCATGGTCCAAAAGAGCCGCGATTCAATCCGACACAACACTCTCGTCGGCCTCAACGGTGAGACGTGCTATGTCCTACTGACCGACCACTTCAGTGGCCGTATATTCGGTCGTGCCTTCCCAACAAAGGCTCCTCCCGTCGATTGGATCAATAGCTGGATCGCGATCAGAGACCTTGTGCGCATCATCTGCTCTGAGGACAGTATCGATCTTCGTGACGAAGGTGTTTTGGGTTCTTTCAATGGCGTCGACGTCGAACAATGTGATCGATATATCAAGATCACATGCGAGTCTTACATCGGACAAACTGCTCGCGCACTATGGTTGGTCATCTTCCGGATCACGTGAGGCTGACGAGAAGCCAATTGAACCCTCTTGCCGCATCAACAACACAACAAATGTTTGATGATTACGCCACTGCGCCTCGTGATGACACTGCCGAATCCCGTGACCTTGAAACGGCTGCTGGGTTTTCCTACCGAAGTGTCCTGGGCGCGTTAATTTACGCATATGTCGTCGCTCGACCGGACATTGGATATGCAGTCACAACGCTCGCTCGTTTCTCCGATCATCCGGCTAAAGTCCACTACGATGCCCTACGACGCGTAGCGCGATATCTTCGTATGACGAAAAATTGGGGTTTGTTCTATTGGCGACGCACTCTCATTACATCGCTTCCGCCCGGCGTTTTCCAACCTCTGCCATCCGATCCATCTCTCCCTGTTTTCCCGCAACCACAGTCGCCTACCGAACTCGCCGGATACGTGGATGCCGCGCACGCTACCGATCTGACTACACGTCGCTCAATCACCGGTCTCGTTTTCATGCTCGGCGGTGGTCCCTTGGCGTATAAATCCAAGATACAATCGACGGTCTCCACGAGTTCCACTCGAGGCGGAATTCCTCGCTGCCGTTCACGCCAAGATTGCGATACTTGCGGTCCATACTCGAACTCGGTTATCCACAGCTCGAACCGACGACCCTGTTTGAAGATAACGCCGCTGCCATCCTCGTGAACGCAAGTCGTCCAACGCCACGTGCGCCATATCGACATTCAGCACTTCGCTCTGCAAGAATGGAAGGCTAATGGAGAAATTGTTTCTCTCATATCCCTGGCGTCGTCAATTCTGCGGACTCCTTTGACAAAGTCACTCGGCTCCACCTTGCACCATCGTCATGTCCGTCGTCTCATGGGTCACTATGGCGCTCCCTGGGCACCAATGTCGCCCTAATCTCTCTTCTCTTCCCGATGCACTTCTGTTTGCTCATTGCGACCTATGCTCACAATGGGAGTGTGTCAGTGCATATTCTATATATCTCCATGACACCGTGCTACTGTCTACTGCGCACGGTCGACTATCTACGGTCGATGCTGATGCGCTATCAAATGCGCAACTCCGACTAATTTAGCTTAAGGCCGATGTACTCCATCGGCACACAACTTCTAATATAATCCTTTATTCCCTCAATCGCATTCTTGCCGGTCCATTTGATCGTAAGGGTGAAGAGGCCGAAGGATATACTTAGCCACAACACGAACGCCAACACATCACCCATCACACGTTCGATATCGACATCGCCACGCGTCGTGCCTTCTTGCTTCTGCGTTCGTTCCTCTTCATTGCGACGGCTTTGTCCTAACCCGACTCTCAAGCGAGTCACTGTTTGTGGAGCCGCCGTACTAGGGAGGGTCTCACACTGCTCTCCGACCCGCGTTTTGGCCGTATGCCTTTTACCATTACGTCCGGCTCTACAACTTTGTCCCTCGCGGTTCCCGACCCCTCAGCCCGCATGAATTGTGCGGGGGTGAACTCCCCGATTTGTCTAAACTCCGTACTTTTGGCTGTCGCGTCCATGTCCGGCCTACTACTTCTCGGTACGGACGGATGGTCCCCAATTCGCGCCTCGGGATCTTTCTGGGGTATTCTCGTACTCTCAAAGTCTTATATTACTATGACTTGACCAGTACCGTCGTGAAAACCGCCACCACGCTCGCTTTGACGAAGGTATGAACGATCTTCATCATGACGCCCCACCCGATGTCCTTGCTTCGCCACCTGTCCTCGATGGCGCTATTCCCATCGAACGTCCCATGTTGTCCCCGATGAACCTCGGTCACCGACGACCCTTCAACCGCCTGGACACCATCACTCAGCTCATCAAATGTGATCACCCCACCCTTGGTTTCGAGATCACCGCATGTCACATCTGAAAGCGCGGCTACGTATCTGGTATCATCTAGCACCACGCCGCTCGTATTCGCAACGTCCGTCGCAAATACATCGCTTCTTGTATCCGTCAACACCACTCCGGTTCTCACATGCGACTCCATTGTCGCCGCTCTGTCCGCCGCCGCCGTGTCCGACGACGTCCGTCACGCTTGTTTTTGCGCCGGAGCGCTACATCCCGGTTCATGACCGCCCCGTGACGACCTGATCCATCTCTCCGTCGACCAGCTCTGCACATCAACCTCTTCGTTCCACGCATCGTGCCACCCCTCTCCTCGTTGCCCCCACCACAGCAGTACCTGAGCCCGGGCACGCCACCATTCATGAGCCTCTATCCTACGATCAGATCCTCCTCATGATGCGTTCTTCAATACTACTGTGTTTGGAACAATGGAAGAACAGGCCCTTGGCGGTTTTACTCGGCGCAAACTCAAGCGACTCCCAACTGGAAGGAATGGCTCCAAGCGGAAGCGAAGCAACTCGACTCCATGGCGAAACAAGACATGTACGGACCCCCGGTTCATCCTCCTCCTGGCGCCATCATTCTCCGTCAACACTGGAACTACTCAATCAAGTCCGACGGAACCAGGAAGGCACGCAACTGTTGTGACGGCTCTCCTCGTGCTGCCCCCGAGCTGAAGCTTGCAAATACGTATTCGTCCTGCATCGAACAACCGATCATGCGTCTCTTCTTCGCACTCTGCGCCAACGAAGGTTACTCTATCATCAAAGTAGACGCGACGAATGCCTATGCCAACTCCCCACCGCCGGATCAACCAACGTTCGTGTACATCGATGAGCAATACATCAGAAGGTGCGTATTGTTTAGTTTTTTTAGATGTTTAGTTCCAAACATTAAATTATGACCGATCAGTACCTTTTCACTATTTTTGGTTATGACTAAAACAAATATTGCGCAACAGCTTCATAAAGTTGATTTGCAATTTATTTGTCTCAAACAAAACAAGCACAAAACATATTTGTTGAGATTAAAACGTTTATGTTACGTACTCAGCAATTACATCAATTTATAAGAGTCGGTTCATAATCATATTATGTTTAATTCAAACTATAATTGGTACATCACCGTCATCCATATATGTTCTGAACGCAACATCCCTTGCACATAGATACCGTGTATTACTATCTTATCGATTCTTTACTTTCTTTTGTCGTTCAGCAAAACAGTCGTTCTCAATCATCTAAATCCCATGCCGCCTCAACAAAGGTTGCAGTCATTGCTGCTGGCACTGCAGTGTCATTGTCTTGTTCTCCTCCTCGTGCATCTCGTCCATGCACTAGACCTGCCTGACTCATGCAAAACGCCAGTAATTGCTTCTCCATTGCCTCTGCTTGGGTGCATTGCCTGTCTTCCTGCACAAGGCTGTAAAGTTCATTGAATCGTGCGATTCCCTCATGACTCCACCCACCGTATTTGCAGTGCCCACTTTTGTTCGTGTGTATGCTCCTCGCTGTCTAGGTTTCGCTTTCTTCTTTCGTTGTCCTTGCTCTGAATCAGAATCTTCGGCCTCATCAGCAACAGGAGGCATGGATTTCCACTTATCAATATAATTTTCAAACATTAGTAACGCAAATGCCTCGTCACTTTTTGTGACAATTCTGCCACGACCACCGGGCTCTCTTGCTTCCGAAATCAACTGCCTTGTCTTGTGCTTTCCCCAATACCTCCTTCCGCACACGCATTCCAAGTATGTTCCAAAAAACCAATAGAAAGCTTGCAACTCGCGTTCCGTTGTGGCTCTTCTCAGCTTACAGAGCTCGTCCATTGTGAACAATTCCTCTCCAGTCAATTTAAACTTGGCGATGGTTTCTCGAACAATCTTTCCACCCGATTGCTCACAAGAACTTCGTTTGGTGTTCAAGGCTTCATTAAACACGCTCTCGTATAGCATCTGGAAATGACCACGCTGCTGTTCCGGCACATTCTCATGATCCATCACCAACCTGATTGCCTGTTGAAAACTCGCATCACTGTTTATAAACTTGATCTTCCTGAAGATATCGGATTTGACAAATACTCGTACACGGTCAGTGACATGTTTTTGCCGATTTTTAATTGACTGCGATCGCGACATCCCGCGTATGTGGAGCGTTTCACCATCAAGTCCCAGAGTTGATGCGGCAGCACTTGTTGGTGCTTTGGCAACAACCGCAACCGTTGGGATTTTACTGGCTGTATGACCCGTAGTATACTCGTTGTCCCTACGCCCCCTTGGCCTTTCGTACTCCTCGTCGCTTGAAGTTGACAAATCCTCCTGATCACAATCCACCACTGCTTCTTCATTTTCATTGTCCACAAGAATGTCATCGTCATCATCTGATGATGAATGGTCAGCAGTATGGTAGCTAGTTTCATATTCCTCGTCATCATCAACATCGTCCCTATTGACATAGCGTGGTGGATCTGGTGAATGATTAGCAGCGGAGTTTTGCTCTTCTTCTTCCTCTTCCTTTACACGTGGTTTTGGATTATGTTTCGTACCCACTGTACGTACCAAAACAATTTCTGCCACCGATGATTTATCGTCATCCGATGTTTGCTCTTCCTCTTCTTCAGGTGGTGCCGGGTTACGCCTTGTCACCACCCTACGTGCCACCGTCTTCTTCACAAGTTTTGCCACTTTTGCTGCGCCCTTACTCGATTTGTTGGTAGTATTCGTGCTTACCTGCGGGTTCTTGTTCTTCCTCTTCTTGTCGTCGGTATTAAGTGAATCAGCAGCAGCGGTTCGCTCATCAATTGGAGCCGCAGCAGTGGTTCCCTCATCATTCTGGTTGGTACTAGTACTTACAACATTCTTCTTACTTTTTTCATTCGTCTTGTTCGTACCTTTTTCATTCGTCTTGTTCGTACCTTTTTCATTCGTCTTGTTCGTACCTTTTTCATTCGTCTTGTTCGTACCTTTTTCATTCGTCTTGTTCTTTGGATTCTGGTTCAGTTGCCTCCTTGCAGTCTTCTGGAACTCCTCCTCAATCGCCGCCACTCTTGTCGCCTTCGCTTCTTTTTTACGGGTGCGAGGGGACTTGCGACGAGGAGGAATCATCATCTCCTCCGGTGGACCCTCGTCTTCCGAAGCTGTCTCCTCCGGTGGACCGTTGTCTTTCGTAGCTGGCAATGGACCCATGATGGATGTACACAAGAAGGAGAGTGGGAAGTGGTAGTCTTATCAAACTATTAAACTATTGATGAACAGCAAATTCTATGCGATATGTTGCAAGGCTACTATTGCGTGCTTAGTATGTTTTTGCCTTGTTTGAATGAAGTCGTGCATTGTTGAACAATCTTGTGAACATATCTTTTTGAAATCGCATATATTGACCCTTGTATAGTGATTATGTAATTAATCCACCTTAAACTTCAATCTGTATTGTAATATAGTTTGTTTATTGTCAGTTGATGTTTCATAATGTTTCGCGTGACAAGTTACTTCGACTAATTTGGGTACTAATCATACTATTCAAGTAACATGTGTTTTGGCATTGTTTCTGTAAATATGGTGCGTCCGTTACATTTTATATCATATTAATCATTATAATGTTACATACGTTCTTCCATACGCCACAAATTTTTCGCGATACAAAATAATATCACATTAGTACATATTAAATTTTTCTATCTACAATACTTTGGTATACTACTCATGTAGTATACATCTGCATTGTTGTTTATCACATATCGGTCATGTGATAAACACACTCATTTTTTACGGCGTAGCTATTTGGTATGCACCGACCATGTGCTCGCCACCCTTGCCGTGTGTATTGAGAGTACTTAGAGTGATTTCTGTGCTCCTGAACTTTTTGGGTCAAGTCACATGGTATACATTACCTATAAAATGTATGCATTAAAAAAATGTACTTAGAGTAAAGTACTCAGAGTAATTTTTAAGTCTTCAGTATGTGTCGTACACGCTGTACTACGTCGTTGCCATTCGCAAGTGTATGGCTTTCTATCACTCACAGTTTGTACACAACCTTTCAAATTGTGTTCTTTGAAGCACTTTGCAAGAAGTAGCTTATCACTGTCGGATCGTTCTCTTGTGTTGTTGTCGCATCCTTTCCTCCTGCCATACAGCGGAGAGTGGAGGTTGTTTCATCCATCACGCGCTCGTTGCACTGCCATACAGCAGTGAGAGGTTCTGAACAAGACATTTTTTCCTTTTCCTGCCATACAGCGGGAAGAGGAATACCATGTCGTCCAATCGACGTGATAGTGATCTGATTGCGAAGTCGAAGAGAACATCGCCTTGCCAGGCATCAGTTTTGAGCATGGGATCATCGCCGCGGCTCTCGAACGACGAACAAGACGCCGCTGGAGATGGGGATACTTCGGTTCCAGAGGGACGTAGTCCACGTGAATATCTGCCGTCCCAAAATCAGGCGATGGCACTCTTGTCTAGGGCTCTGATCCCATCAAAGCGAGAGGCATTTACTTTGCGCTTTCAGCAGAGTGTGACGAAGGAAGACAATCGGATTCTTGGTGAGCCCACAATATGCAACACTCCCACCAGATGGATTGCTGATGCTTTTGGATGCGACGAGCCTTTCCGTCTCCGTGAGATGGGTGACATGTTCCCTAGTCATGGAACTATGTCTGATTATCTCGAAGAATTTTACGTCATGGACGTCATTCTTAACCGGCACCTTCGCCCCAAAAGGAAAACCAGCAAGGAGTTTTCCCCGAATGGGAAGTCTGACAAGGATGACAACAACGATGATGATGATGATGATGATGATGATGATGATGATGATGATGATGATGATGATGATGATGATGATGATGATGATGACGTTAACATGAACGATGTCACTGACGATCCATATGGAGGCGACGACAATGATTGCTTGTTTGCGGGTAAGGGCGGGGATAAGAATAATAGTAAACTTCCCGTTGATCCGGACAAAGTTGTAACGGTCTGGTGTTACAAACCTGAGGACCTCAACGATGCATTCGATTACAAGTTCAGGACAATGATTCTGTTTATGCCTCAGTGTGGCGTGTTTTACTGTGCACGGGAGCGCCGCAAAGGTGATGCGGGGGTTGCAAAGTCACTCATTCCTCTCGACATGAGCTGGCTGCGCATGAAGAGAACGGTGACGCCGCTATCCAGCAGTGGTGTTACAGGAGTTGCCGAAGTCACGTACACATTTGGCAAGGATGGCTACGTGAAAAGGTTTTCGGATACCCGATGGTCTGCAAAGTACTATCGCGACTTCAACCGTGTGTCGGCTTGGAGGATTTCACTCCACAAAACAATTGCACGACGACAGAATCGCATAATCTATAGGGCAGTACAGTGTCATGACAGTGATGGTCCCATGCTGCCACCGGACATTTTCAACGGCCAGGATATTGGCTGTTGGCCGCAAGGTGTTTTGAAGGCTGAGTATAACCGCCGTCTGGCGAGGTCCAACAGTGCGAGGATGAATGGCCGCCACTATGCCATGGGTTGCCACCACTTTAGGCTCCTGAACAGTGTTGGATCATCGATCCAGCACTCGATCACTACGTGGATGTTTGGATTGATGTTGACACTGTGGGTCATTGTGCTGATCGGCAGTCGGTGGTTATGATCAGGAACCTGATGGTCGTTGATGGCGAAGCCGACCGACAATCTGCTATGTATCGTGACGAATGGGACCACCACACGCACCTACTTGGGGCATTGAACCACATCACATTCCACAACACTGTGTTGAACCGTCGACTGGGAAAGGGTGGGAGTGTGAGGTCTAAAGGTGGTGATGTTGGCACAATGCACGCCATTGGTACTGGCTTTGACTTTAATGGTGCGATGCGTCCCTATGCTTCGAATCTGATGGTTCCTGAGCGCCTTCTGCGAAATATGGTCCTTTGTTTGGCACGATGTGGGAAGTTTTCTTCCTCAGGTGCTGGCTGTGATGAGGGACACGGAATCCGATACTGGTCTCCAGCCTATCTCACCAATGGAAGGTGACCCCATAAAAACGTAGCGCAGGATTTACTATTGACATGAGTGTCAACCTTGGTAATTCGTCGCACTTCGACGTGCACGACGCTTCACAAGGCTACAGTGTTTGACGGAAGAGATTCCCGGCTGTGGTGCCAACTGGTATTTTGTTCTGCCGAACGTCCACGGCAACGGGCACCCGGCGGGGGCACATGGAGAGCAATTGGAGGGGAAACCTTTCGCTGGCCTGGCTATTAAACTTGGACATGGTGTGGCAATCAGTTGGGATGGTCGTGTAATCAGACACTGTACGTCGATCTCCCAGCCTGACGGACTCAGCGGTGGAAAAGTTGGTTTCGATCGCAAGAAGTTTGGTAACAAGCTGTATGGAACGTTCACCGCCGCGAAGGAAAAGGTAGTGAAGGCAGGGAGAGCGCAGTGTCAGGCAAGCAACAAGTTGGGTGTTGTTGATTCTTGCGAGAAAGAAGTTGGCGATCATCAGAATGGAGACAGTAGCGTTCGTGGTGGCCATGACAAGGAAGCCGGATTCTTCGAGGATGAACTTGATCTGCATGTGCATCTCGTTAAGGATGTAAGTGGACCAGCTCACATTGGGAATAGACTTCAGTGCAACTTGACCAATAACAGTGCCGTCAGGAACATCGGCAGCCATGGTGGGAGCAAACCCAGACTTTCTACCTTTTTTGCTTGTCGGCTTGTGTGCTGGAAATTGGCATATATAGCCAAGGATTCGCATTGCGCTATGCTGCGATCGAACACCATGCTTGAGAAGGCCATGAGATATAGTCATGGGTTCCATCTGCATCCGACCATATGTGTCTACTTGTGTCTTGTCCATTGCTACGACTGTTGGTCAAAATCATGTCGACACCCTTTTTCTTGACAAGTTCTTTGTACGTCCTGCGGTAACAACGACCTGTATTGATGTCTCAATGTCACCAGACTTTGAGGGTTCAACAAAAGGATCCTTATGTTCATGAAACAAATAGTTTTCGTCGCGATTCAGAAGAGGGCACGAGAGGAGAGATGCGAAGACTTGAGAGGCATCAAAATACACCATGGATACGATCCTCTTTGAATAAGGCAGATAGAGCTGCTTCTCCTTTGGTATTAATCCCTTCATGTTGTACCTGCAATACAACTTTTGTACAACCTTCTCTCGGGATGGTTGGCAGTCCACCTGGAATATATGTCCATTACTGTTGGCTTGAGCTGACCAATTAAGAATACGAGTAAATGCATTGAGAGGTGCATTTAGCTCCTTGAGAAGGTGTAGCAATTCAATATGGACCTTTTCCTCTCGAGAGAATCGGTCGAGGCCAAGTGGATTTGAACGCAACTCAAGCAGTTCCTCATACAGTTTCAGCACACATCGATCGGGTGCCCTTCTCCGTCAACGTGGAGGATCTTCTCCTCATTGTTCCAAGGAAGTGCATCATCTAATGATGGGAATCCATCCTCGCGATCATCTTCAATCTTACCATCCTCGAAACAACGCTCTTTGCTAGTCCTGGCTATACCTGATGATGCGTCCACTTTTGACGATTGCACGTTCGTCTTTCGAGTCAATGCTGGACCATTTGCCGGCTTCCTTGTCGAAGAAAGATTCCCAGAAAGTGGATGAGTCACAGATGACAAATCATTTGATGAAAGCCGTCCGCTTCTCCTTAGTGGTGAGGATTGTGTTGCCGCATCATTGTTACAAAGAACACTACCAGAAATGAACTCGTGGCATGTTGTGTAGAGCTGCTCGCAAATGGGACTCTGAGCAATGTGAGTTGAAAGCCTCTTGAACAATCGATGACAACCAGCACATCGCGAAGAAGAGGTAATACCACTAGTTGAGCCCGATGCCATTTTCAAGAAACAATTTTAGAAACAAGCTGTGAGATTTGCATGTGCACAAAAAATGCTAAAATGAAACAAATGCCTTGAAGATATAAAATAAGAATTGCGACGAGTAAAGAAACCACTTGGCAGGAATTCACAATTCTATTTCAATAGCCTCGAGGAAAATGGTAAGAAAACGAAAGATGTTTTCGAAGATGCGGGAAAATGTTGAGGCTTTGAATCGACAATTGAGTAATCGAAAATCAAACAATTTTATGAAAGAACTCAATGTTGTTAAGAAATCATCCACTGTTGTTTTGATCATCATAATTGTGATATACTGAAAATTTTCTTCTATTTGTTATCATTACAACACGAATGCTATACATCCAATAGATGTTCGTTAAGACAAACATTAAAGTGTCGGAGACTTACAAAAGACGCCGTATTAATGTATGAAACCGCCATAAAATAATACATATCAAACAAATATTGTGAATATGCAACAAATTTCTCAATAAAAAATGACAACCTAAACAAAACGTACCTTCTGATGTACGCCGACTGGTACGCCGTAACTTATGGGATCGACATCTCCCGTGATATGGTACTCCCTGTCCAGCACGCTTTACAGGGTCACCCCGAATCCGGCTCGCTATGGGAACGTTTCCTCAACAAGGTCTTAGCCCGACATGGATTCGTTTCGACAACGCACGAGCGAAGCATATACACCGGCACCTACGACGGATTCAAAATGCTCATCTCCCGACAAGTTGACGATCTCGCCATTGGTTGTACCAACACTGATTCGATTCGCAAACTGGTGACGATAATTTGCTCCGAGGACAAGATTGATCTTCGCAATGAAGGTATGCTTACATCTTTCAACGGCATTGACGTCCAACAGACACAACAATATATCCAGATCACGTGCGAATCGTACATCGACAAGTTCCTCACTCACTACGGATGGTCGTCTGCTGCTGTCCACGAATCTAGTGAGAAACCCATCAAACCTCTTGCGCTCTCGACGATCCCTCAATTATTTGCGGACTACGACGCCAACGCGAATGCCGACGCGAATACTTTGCAAGAGTTCGAGATTGCTGCCGGATTCGCTTATCGCAGCGTCCTTGGGGCCGTCATCTACATATATGTGGTTGCACGCATCGATATCGGTTTTGCGGTCACGTTGCTTGCTCGCTTCTCGGACCATCCCAGCAAGATCCATTTTGATTCTCTACGCCGCCTCGCTCGCTACCTACGAATGACAAAGGATTGGGGTCTTATATATTGGCGACCGGCCCATCTGACTTCCCTACCTAAGGGCACTTTCGTTGCTCTGACCTCTGATCCGAATCTACCAAGTTTCCCGCAACCGCTATCGTCCACAACTCTCTCCGGATATGTCGACGCCGCCACGCCACCGACTTGACGACCCGTCGGTCCATTACTGGTTTAGTTTTCATGTTCTGTGGGCCTATCGCATACAAATCCAAGGTCCAATCGACTGTGTCCACAAGTTCCACTGAAGCCGAATTTATCGCCGCCGTTCACGCCGCCAAGATCGCGAAGTATCTTCGCTCTATTCTACATGAGCTTAACTACACGCAGCTTGGACCGACCGTGCTCCATGAGGACAACGAAGCCGCCATCCTGATGATCAATGCCAGTCGCCCGACACCGCGTGCACGCCATATCGATATCCAGCATTTCGCGATCCAAGAATGGAAGGCCAACGGCGACATCATCCTCTGTCACATCCCTGGCATCATTAACCCAGCGGATGCCCTCACTAAATCTTTGGGGTCAACGCTCCACTATCGCCATGTCCGTCGTATGATGGGACACTACGCTGCCCCGTGGAGTCCCTGTGACGATACTGCGTAAGCGTGTTGCCCATTGCCATGTTTCTGCACTCCTGTGTACTCATTGTCTGCATTTGTGGATGCATACAATGGGGGAGTGTGTCACTGCATTACATGCCACTGTATATGTCGGTAGGATCATCTGGCCGTATTCGTGCTGTGTTGTACTACCCACAACCACAGTATCTAAACTGCCGGCAGTTCCATAGTTAGTCTAATCGAGTACCTCGTGTATTCTCACAACTTCTATTATAGCCTTTATTTGCCTCATCTGCATCTTTGCCGGTCGCGGACGATCGTAAGGGTACTGAGGCTTCAGGCTTCTATATAGATAACAAGAGCGACAACACTAGCGACATATTCCAAGACAAGAGAGATCCGACCGAACGGAACTGCAGATCCATCCGATAATATCATCGTGGTTTCACCCGTTTTGTCTTGTGAATCCTTGTGACTCGCACGAACTCACGTTGCTACTCCCGTGTGCGAATCGCGCTCGCTAGCCCTGTCGCGGCAGAGGATATCCGAGCTCCGAGAGAATCGATCGAAGGTACTTGGCAATCTTGGCAGCGTGGACGGCGGCAAGGAATTCGGCTTCGGTGGAGCTTGTGGAAACCATGGACTGAATCTTGGACTTGTAGGCCAGGGGACCTCCACAGAACATAAAAACAAGCCCAGTAATTGACCGGCGCGTGACAAGGTCCGTTGCATGCGCGGCGTCGACGTACCCAGCAAGTTCAATCGAGGAATGCGGTTGCGGGAAGTCAGGGAGAGTAGGATCAGGAGTGAGAATCTGGAAGTCGCCATGCGGAAGTGTTGCCAGAAACTTGTTTCGCCAATAGAGCAAACCCCAATTTTTCGTCATGCGTAAGTACCGGGCGACACGACGTAACGCGTCGTAGTGTACTTTCGCAGGATGATCGGAGAACCGTGCAAGTGTTGTAACCGCGTATCCGATGTCCGGACGAGCAACCACATAGGCGTAGATTAACGCGCCCAAGACACTTCGATACGAAAATCCAGCAGCCGTTTCGATATCACAATATTCGGGTGTTTCGTCACGAGGCGCAGTGATGTAATCGTCAAACATCTGCTGTGTCGTTGAGGCGGCAAGAGGCTCGATAGGTTTCTCGTCGGTCTCGCGTGAGCCAGAGGAAGACCATCCATAGTGCGCAAGTAGTTTATCGATGTACGACTCGCAAGTTATCTTGATGTAGCGGTCGCGTTGCGCGATGTCGACACCGTTGAAGGACTCCAAAATACCCTCGTCGCGGAGGTCGATACCATCTTCGGAACATATCACACGAACGAGATCTTTAACAGCGTTGACATCGACACATCCGATAGCCAAATCGTCAACCTGACGACAGATAAGCATTTGATGCCCATTGTATATTCCTTGATACAAGCTGCGTTCGTGAGTCGTTGAAGTAAAACCATGACGAGCGATGACAGCATTGACAAACTTTTCCCAGAGAGCACCTGATTCTGGATGTCCTTGGAGAGCGTGCTGAACAGGGAGCACCATATTTCGAGGAACGGATGTACCATGGCGAGCAAGATGCCAGTCGGCGTATTGATCGTCGATGATCACAAACGTTGGTTACTGATATATCCCTCGTGTGCACATAAAGCAAAGAAAAGACGCATGCAAGGTTGTTCGATGCAGCTAGAGTAGGTGTTAGCCAACTTTAGCTGCGGGGCTGCACGAGGAGAGCCATCGCAGCAATTTCGTGCCTTTCGGGTGCCGTCCCCTTTGATAGCATAATTCCAATGCTGGCGAAGGACGATTGCGTCTTTCGGAGCAACGACAGGGGCTCCATACATCTCTTGCTTTGCCATCGAGTCAAGTTGTTTGAATTCAGCGTCCTGCCATTCCTTCCAATTTGAAGGCGCCGGAGTTTACGCCGAGTGAAACTTCCCAGGCTTTGCTCTGCAGGTGTCCCATGGGTCGTTGTGTTCAAGGATCGAAGCAAAAGCTGGACGTGATCATCGTCGAGCTCGCCAGATTCGCCGGGGAAAACGAGACTGTTGTCGAACGGCTCCGGTCGCGGGGATGAGGACATGGACAGGATTGTCGAGACAGTGCGCAACTGATCCACGGAAAGATGAAGCGGTTGGTCGAGATGACGATCGACGACAGGGATGTATCGATCCGGTGCAAAACTATCTTGAAGGATTGTTCTTCGGATGTGGCGGCAGCTTGAGTGCTTCCAGGATGGACGCTGCGGTGAAAACAGCGACATCATTGATTGAAACGACGAAGGCGCCGATATATTTCCGACGAACGTTCCGGATGCGGGATGCGGTGGTGTTGGGTATGATGCCAGAGACAAAACCGCGTTTCCGAATGTGACATTCTTTGATCTCGAAGCCAAGGCTGGGATGTTCACAAGTGATGGGAGGGGACAGTTCATCGAGCCGGTCGAATGGATCATCGGAGACATCCAAATCGAAAGGGGGTAGGTCCAGACGATCAGGATCGACAACGCCGCCGTCGGCCAAATTGCGCAAGAGCTTGACATTGGGGGGTGGTTCATCAAGATCGTTCATTCCCTCATCGAATCGCGCATGGGTGGCGGTCTTGACGGTCGAGCTGCCAAGGTCAAAGTAATACATGACCTTCAGGGAGCGCGAGTACCCAAGAAAAATACCGAGACGTGAGTTTGGGACGACACGACCATATCGAGCAGTCGTTGGGCGAACGTGGATACGACACCCAAAAGTTCGAAGCTTCGCAAGGTTTGGAAGCGGGGCACCACACATCTCGTACGGGCTTGAAGGTCGATCGCCGTGGGGGACGAAGTTGTACAAGCGAATGTAGTGGTAGAACGCATACGGCCAGAAGTTTGGTTGCAGATTTGCTCCAGAAAGCATGGTGCGAAGGGCGTCACCAATGGTTTGGTGCGGTCTTTCTCCTGGTCCATTTTGGTGCGACGAGTCCGGACCCGTGAGTTCCACAACATATCCGAAGTTTGCGAAGGTGCGGTGAATGTCTCGACACTTCCCGAGTTCGCCACCTCCATCCATTCGGACATACTTGTCCGGGCATTGTGGAGCGTTGCTGGCAAGCCAGCTGTTGATCCAATCGACGGGTGGAGCCTTGGTGGCAAAAGCGCGACCAAAGATTCGACCGCTGTAGTGATCGGTCAATAGGACATAGCAGGTCTCACCGTTGAGTCCGACGAGAGTGTTATGTCGAATTGAGTCGCGGCTTTTCTGCACCATGAAACCAAAGTCAATTGACAGGCCTTGGTTGCATGTCGTTGCCCGCATCGTCGTCCCTGTCCCCGAAGGGGCTTTTCGGAGCTTTGATGCAAGGCAAATCGGGCATCCTTCAATCTCGGTTGGGACTGTGAACTGAGGCATGCCTTTTACGAAACGATGCATCTCTGACAACCGACGAAAGTTGATATGTCCGAGACGTTGATGCCACAACATTCTTAACGCCGATCGGCTCAACGCACGAATGGTATACGCTTCGTTGGAGGCCGAGGAGAACTCTGGAAAGGGATCCATGGCATCGAGGAGCTCGGGGCGTTGAACGATGAGGTTTGGTGAGTCGTCAGTTGTGATGACGCTGGTGGGCGTTGGTGTATCAAACTGATTGACAGCTGCCATTCCATTTCCATAAATGTAGCGTCTTGCTGAAGTGTCGGCAGGCGGAGAGTGACATGCTTCACAGGTCATGCCGTCGACGGGGTCGAGGATTGCAGCGGCGGTGACGGGAGCATGCTCAGTACAGAGCTTGCGGATGACTTGATTGGACGGAAGAGGCGCCAGATGGGCCTCAGGAGTCGGAGCGATCAGGGCCTCGGTGAACGTCAGCCCTCCACGGTTCGCCGTTGGTTGCAGGATGATGTAGATGTCTTGCGATCGACGAATCTTGTTCGGAAAATGGATGTGCCCAACGCCTTCAGTGAAACTGGACATGTGGTAGCCATCGGTGCCAAGTTGCTTGGATATCGCCGCATGCGAAATGATGATGCCCGGGATTGTGGGAGTGTAGTATGTCCGAATGAAAACGGACGTCGGTCCGCCGGCATTTCCACGATTGTCCACAGGCACACACAAGAAACCGACGCCAACTGGATGATGTGCATGATGACCAGCATCGAAGAGACGCACATTGGTTCGATGAAGCGGGCGGTAGGCAAATAACAGATGGCGATCGTTGGCAGTGCAAGCCATGGACCCGTTGTCAGCGTGGGCGAATGAGAGGTGGCGGGCGCTGTCATACGTTTCTGCTAACCGACGCAGCAGGATGGGATCCGAAGCATCGTCGAGTAGGACCGTTTCTGATGGCGGGAGAGCAGGCGTGGTGTCAGCGACTGTCACGACGATGGAATTAATCGTGGGGATGTCGAAACAAGCCTCGAAGTCCAGTTCGTCGTCTGCAGAAGTGGCACGAAGGGAGTTCTGTTGGTAACCAAGGATCTCCGAGCCTTCATTCTCTTCATCGTCGTCCTCGTTGCCATTGTTGTGGATCGCAGGTGCGTCACCGATGGGCTCGTCCTCTAGGATGCGTCTCATGGTGCGGTTGGTGCTAGGAGCACCGTTGGGCGGGCGACCACGAACACTGGCGGAGGTCAAGCGGCTTCGAACTGTTTGTGCGAGTTCGCGATTTGGGCCTTGAGTTGAGGGTTGCGTTGGGCTAACCCTTCTGCGACGATGAAATCGACAAAACGGTTGCAGTCCTCCAACTTGTGTCCGGGGTGGTGGCAACCCAAACAGACAGCCGAAGCATCTTGGTTCTGAGAGATGGCACGGACCATGAGATCGATGGCGTCATCATCAAGAGTGGTGTCGGACGCGAAAGAGAACTCTGGGGATGCGGTCTCGATGCGACGGATGATGGACGTCGGCGTGCGACCTGACGATGCGGAGGGTGGGTCGCGACCGATCTCGGAGGCATACTCGACGAACGTCGTCGCGAGTTGTGCCAACGAGAGCTTGAAAGGAAGAGCTCCGTCGTGTCCGGTGCGCTTATCACGCTCGACCAAACGTCGGATTTCAGGTCGCCACTCAGAGGACAAGTTGCGAACTGAGAGATCCAAAGCCTCTGATTCCGTGTACGTTCGGGTGGCCTGGCGCTCACGTACCATGAAATCCTGCAGTCGACGGATGTACAAACTGAAGGGCTCTGTTCGACGTTGTCGAGGGATTTCGCTGGCAGTCGAAAAGACAGAATGCAGAAGGGGTGATGGAGGCGGAACAAAGAGTACACTGCATGGTACCCTGCTTGAGGTGGACAGCCCTCAACGGCGCCTTGCTCTCTTGACCCAGCGGGGAAAGTGGACTCCTGGTTTAGGGCGGTGTAGATAAGCCCGGACATAAAAGCATCCTTCTCGCGAACGGAAGCCGGTAGCCAAGTCCACCACTTGCCATGAATGGAATCTTCTTGCGCAGATTCGTATGGCGGGCACCACACTCCCCATTGAAGACACGTGGAACAGAACAACTTGTACCAGTGTACAAATGAATCGTTCCGGGTGGAGTCAAATTTTGGGATGCTAGCTTTGCGAAAATCCTTGAACTTAACCTCGCCGCACATAAACTGACTCATATAATCCTCAAACGACTCGGCGCCGAAAGTTACTTCAGCCGAGAAGGGATGCATACGAGTGGGCGTTCGGGTAAGCGTTCCAGTGCGTGCCGTCGCCGCCGAACCAAAAAGTGGGCGGGGTGGGGCATCGTCCGGAGGACTCTGAAAGCGGCCAGCAGCCACTGCTGGCGGTCCATGTCCACCAGTAGGTCGAGTGTCGACCGGTTGTCCGCGGAATGTCTGGGCGGCGGCGACGGCAGGGTCCGGAGTCTGTCAGTGCATCTACTCACGCGCTTGTCTCAAGCCATCATTGCTATACTACAGTATGGTACGAGATACTGTGATCATCAGTGTACCGTATCTATATGGTACTGTCGTATTGCTATACTGACCGGACTAGGCTAGTCTAAAAAAGGAATGGACCCTTCCACTCCGGTCACAACTTCATCATAGCTTAAAACATTTACCCTCAATCGCATCTTTGCCGGTCTGGGATCGTAAAGGTGACGAGGGATCATTTGTTGCTTTGACACTACAGCACCAACACTTTCTAGCGAACTCGCAACACGTTCGGACACGCTTGTTCTTACTTGTTTCGACTTGTTTTGACGATCATTGTTGATCATCGTCACTTACGCGAGCCCCTCATCCTGCCTTACGTTTAATCTGCTCCCTGGCGAGTACGTGTAAACGTAAGGCTCTGGAAAGTGTGGTCTGACAGGTTATGAGCATTAACTTTACGCCACATTCCTCCGCGTTGCCCCTCTGACGCGCGTGCCCACGTCAGGTGCCTCCCGGTCCCGCTTAAGTATCCCGGTGCTTCGACGCCCGCTTCCCGCATCTGCCCCTTTTTCCTCCGGCACTATGTCCGACGCTGGGGAGCTCGACCACTCGAATGACTGTGTTGTTATCACAGTGGATATTCAGGGCTGCCCTTTGGCGGAGATCCCGCTCACCGAGCTCTTCGATATCCCCTCATCGACCCTCCGCGATACTTACCACGATACCATTCGCGAGTCCGTCACCCTCCAACTTGAGGACACGCCCTGGCTTCGTCGTGCCGACGACGCTCGGCGTCTCCTCCACGATGCTGGTTTTGGCATGTATCATGCCCGGGATCGCACGTCGATCATCACGCTTCGCAAGCCCGCGCTCCAGCGTTTGATTCTCCAGTGCCTTCAGGAACGTCCCCGCCCATCCAGTACCGTCCATGTCCATGTTCTGATCCGTTTCTTGTTGCCTGACGTCGACATCCCGACACCACCCCGGACATCTCTCCCGTCCGACAGCGAACGTGACAGCCGCTCCCGCTCCTCCCACGGACTCCCGTCTGAGATACGCACCGTCGCTTCCGAGTCGTCTGCGGTTCCCGCGTCCGACACCTTCCGACCCGTTGCGGCCACACCCGTCGACCCTGACGTCGCTACCCCTCCGCCGCCCACGGATCCCCTTCCTGCTGCCCCCGTGCCTACTAATTTTCGTGGCCACCCCGTGGATATCGGGACCGCCCACGATCGCGGTACTCCTTCGGCCCGTTACCGGACCCCGACGGACGACGCCCCGCCTCCCTCGGCGGCGGCGCGTACGATGTTCGACTCTGGCACCACGGCGCGATCTCGTGCGCTCGTTCGCACGCCGACTCGGAATCACCCGTTCTCGGCTGAAGTCACCTTTGGTGCCGAGACTTTCGAGGAGTACATGACGCAGTTCATGTATGCGGAGGTCAAATTCAAGGACTTCCGCAAGGCTGTTATCCCAAAATTTGACTCCCAACGACAGGATTCTTTCGTCCACTGGTACAAGCTCTTCTGCTCCACATGCTTGCAATGGGGCGTCTGGTGTCCCCCCTACGAATCCGCCCAGGAGGATATGGTTCATGGCGCTTGGTGGAACCTCCTCCCCGCCTCTGTCCGTCAAGCCGACCGTTTCATGTCGGGACTTATATATTCTGCCCTCATCTTAGATAGCACCTTCCCGGCTGGTACGCGGGAATATAGCGCCGTTGAGGGTTGTCCCCCCAATGCCGGCTACCATGCGTTGTACGCTCTCCTTCGCCTCCATCATCCCCTGCTTCATTCTGTCCTCTCGACCGCGAACGAGATCCCGAAACAGCGTCGCACGGAGCAATTCGGTCTCTACATCCGCCGTCTACAGGATTTTATGGCTCGCGAACGTATGGCCACACGGACCTATACTGAATCCGAAGCCCTTGACCTGGCCGTCCGCAACCTCCTCCCCGACTGGCGCGCCGAGTTCCGTCGCATGGTTGAACGCGATAAACGCACCGGTCCCGGTGGGACTCTACCCTTCAAGTTGGCTTTACCTCAACTGGCCACGACTTTCGTCGAGTATGCTGCCGAGCTCGGCCGCGATGCTAGCTCGGCTATCGTCCTCCATTCGCGCTCCTCCGGCTCCCACGCCGTTGTCCGTCGGATTGAGACCAACCCAGCCCGTTCCCTTGGGAACTCCAGCACCGATGAGAGCCTCGGCGACTCCGAGATTGATTTTGTCATCAATGCCATCACCAACAACCAGGCTGCCTCTTCCCTCTGTCTTGGGTGCCATCAACCCGGCCATACTCTCGCGGATTGCAACCGGTTCGTGGACTACATCGTCGCGGAAAGCCTCGCTCAGCGCAACCCGCAACTGAAAGCGCACATTGCCGCCTCCCACCAACAGTTCCGCAGTCGCCTTACTGCCGCCCATGCACGTGGTGGTCGGGCCTCCGCCCGACGCCGTTCGCAGTCTTCGGCTCGACACGTCTACGCAGGCTACCGTTGCTTCGTCACTTGGCAACGTCCCGACGTCACCATTGTCCCCCGCTTCTTCGGTCCCGCCCGACCTCCACCTGGGTGACGACACCGACGATCTGGACGACTCCTTCCCGCCTGTCTCCATCCGCTCCGTGACCCTCCACGTCACTTCGCCCCCTGTTTCCGGCTGCGTCCCCACCGGCACGCCCCCTGCTGCGCCTTTGCCCCCCACCGCGAACCCCCTCCTCCTTCGTCGTCTCGCGGCGACTTATGATGACACCACATCCAGCTCGTTCGCGCACGCTGACAATGGGTCCATGGCTTGCACCACGCACAACGCAGCCCTCCTGTTTGCGTACCGCCCGCTGGCTCGCCCCAATGTTCGTCTCTTCGACGCTGGCCAGCACGCCCACACGCCGGTCGGTGTCGGTTTCCTCCGCATCCCTGTTGCTGATCGTGGAATTGCCGGAGGCCCTTCGTCCGTCTTTGTGCGTACGTATTACACTCCCACGATTCCTGGCATCATTGTCTCCCACTCCGCCATTGCAAAGCAGTTGGGTACGAACGGGTACAACATGTCCAGTTCTGTCGATGCAGCCGGATTCATCCACTTCCCGCACCGCTTACGACGCTGCCAGGATGTGTACATCCGCCTTCAACCCACCTCCCGTCGCGGAGGCCTGACCTTTACTGATGCGCTTCTGGTCCCCAGCACTGCCGAGCATCTGTCCCCCATACCGTCTCCCTCGGTGGTACGGCGTCTCTGTACCGAGCACTCCTCGTCCGCGTGCCCAACTGACCTCCTCGACGCCACCGATGGTATGACATGCCAGCCTTGTCACACTCCGCCTCGCGACCCGCCGGATTTTTGTTAGGCCCGTCATCTGCATCACCCTCTGATGACACAGGGCCTCTTCCAAATGGGTGCGGGGCGACTGCCGCGGATCACCAAATCTTGTCGCCACCGCAGCGCCCAGCGGCCAGGGTCCCACCCGATCCGTCTTTATTGTCGACGCAACTCCCTTCGGACGCAACTCCGAATCCATTTCCCTGTCACGAGTCACTTCTTGACGATGCCCCTGTTCTTCGGAATACCGTTGCCGACCCAGAGCGCCTCATCGTACGATCCCTTAATCGGTCAGCCCTACGAATGCTTTGGCATCAGCGTCTAGGCCACCTCAACTTCCGGCGCCTCTCCGACATGCACCGTTTTGTAAAAGGTTTCCCCAAAATGTCGCTTCCGACCGAGCTCGACAGCTGTCCTATCTGTTTGGCAGCCAAAATGCGGAAGACTCCTGCTGGCACCACGACCACAATGAAAGCCACCACTTGCTATCAAGGTCTCTCCATTGACTTCGGCTTCATGGTACAGAAGAGTCGCGATTCCGATCGGCATCGCAATCTTGTCGGTTTCAACGGCGAAACCTGCTATGTGCTCCTCACGGACCACTACAGCGGCCGCCTGTTTGGACGTGCTTTTGCTTCGAAGGCACCACCCGTCGACTGGTTGAACAGCTGGTTGGCAAACAATGCACCGCAATGCACGAACAAATATGTACGCATGGATGGCGGTGGCGAGTTGGGAAAATGCCGAGAGGTCCATCGGACTTTCACCAATTTTGGATATTCTGTTGAGCTAACCGGCCCGGATTCGTCGCATCAGAATGGTCCTGGGGAACGCCCTCACCAAACCATTGGTGACGCCATGCGCGCCATGCTCTCTGGTGCCAATCTCCAACCAAACTTCTGGCCTTATGCCTTTTATCACTACCTTCGCCTGTATAACTTTGTTCCACATGGCGACCGGCCCTCCAGTCCATTTGAGATGTGCGGTGCACCACTCCCGAACCTGTCGAGATTGCGAACATTCGGATGTCGCGTCTATGTTCGTCCCACCACGCCCCGTCTGGGTCGCGTTGTTCCTAATTCCAGAACGGGTGTGTTTTTAGGCTACTCTCGCACGTTAAAAGTAATGTACTACTATGACTTGGAAAGTGCCATGGTTAAGACAGCCACCCACGCCCGTTTTGACGAAGGTATGAATGATCTGACGGAACCGCCTCCCAACGCACGCCTCCTCCGACACCTGGCGAACGGCGACGCCATCAATCCCGACACTCTAGATGTTCCACCGCTCTCTTTGGAAGTTTCGGATGACCCCTTTGAACGCCTCGACGAGCACACGCAATCCATTGTCTGTGAGCACCCTACACTTGGTTTCGAGATTTCGGAGTGCCACATTCGCCGGCGCGGATATGTCTCTGGTATTGTTCCAAATACCTCTGCCGCGCGAATCCGCAATGTCCGCCGGCGATACATTGGCGCCTTCGTTGTGTCCGTAAACGGATCCAGCGTATTCACTGGAGAGTCTGTCACCGACGCCCTCCGCACTGTTGTGGCAAGCGACTCTACGTCGTTCAGCATTGTATTCGCCCCCGACAGATACATACCTGTAAACGAGCGTCGACCTGCACAACCTCTCCATCTGGCCATCGATCAATTGAAGGTCATTCACGACATTCAACATGGTCCATCCTCCCTTGACCTGGACACCAACCAATACATGCCCCTCGTCATCAGTTCCCTCAACACCACAACACACGGTACCGCTGCAGAACAAGAGCTTGGCAGTTTTACACGACGCAAACTGCGCCGTCTCTCGAATTGGCCGGATTGGCAAGAAGCCGAGTTCAAACAATTAGATTCCATGGCGAAACAGCAAATGTATGGCTTGCCCGTGTTGCCTCCGCCCGACGCCATCATCCTCCGACAACATTGGAACTACGCAATTAAAAGCGACGGTACCCGCAAAGCTCGCAACTGTTGTGACGGTTCCCCTCGTGCGGCCCCGCAACTGAAACTAGCGAACACCTATTCGTCATGCATTGAGCAACCCTGCATGCGATTATTCTTTGCCCTGTGTGCACAGGAGGGATTCATCTGTTTGAAAGTCGACGCCACCAACGCGTACGCAAACTCGCCTCCTCCGGAACAACCCACATTTGTTCGCATCGACGATCAGTACGCCGAATGGTACGAGGCTCGTTTTGGTTCCCCTATCGACCGCTCCATGGTTCTGCCAGTTCAACATGCACTTCAAGGGCATCCTGAATCTGGCGCTTTATGGGAAGGTTTTGTTAACCGCGTGATCGCTCGCCACGGCTTCTCCTCTACTACCCATGAGCGCAGCCTATACCACGGCGTGTACAAAGGGCAACGAATGTTGATCTGTCGTCAGGTTGACGACCTTGCCATTGGCTGTGCGAACTTGGATACTGTTCGGGAGCTTGTTGCCACCATCTGCAATGAAGACGGTATCGATCTCCGCGACGAAGGAATTCTTACGTCCTTCAATGGTGTTGACGTCGAGCAAAGTAACCGCTATACCAAGATTTCATGTGAGTCATACATCGATAAACTCCTCGCCCATTACGGATGGACTGCTGCGGGATCACGTGACACCGATTCACGACCAATCGAACCAATTGCAACTTCCACGGTACAGCAGATGTTCACCGACTACGAATTGTGAGACCCTCTCTAGTACGGCAGCTTCACATACGTTGGCTCGCTTGGGAGTCGAGTTAGTGCGAGACCGTCAGAAACAGAAGAGGGAGAACACGACAGCACAATGAACGGAAGAGCGGCGATATCCGACGAGGTACGCAGTGGCGAGGGTGTCGGTGATAGTGATGTCGTGAGTTATAGATGGGGACGAAGCAACAACTGTACCTCTTCACCCTTACGTTTGTAGACCGGCAAGAATGCAGTGGAGGTAATAGTTTTAGGCTAAGTTAAAGTTGTGAGCCGATGGAGTACATCGGCCTTAAGCTAAACTAGTCGGAGTTGCACATGCGTCATGCATGTCAACGACTGTAGATAGTAGACTGTGCGCGATTAGACGATTGCACAGTAGCAAGAATGAAATATGCACTGACACACTCCCCCATTGTAAGCCATAGCATGCAATGAGCAACAGAAGTGTATCTTGAAGGATAAGAACTTCAGGGGGCCGGGGGTATCCACGGGGCACCATAGTGACCCATGAGGCGGCGAACATGACGATGATGAAGCGTGGGCCCAAGCGATTTCGTCAGGGAATCCGCGGAGTTGACGACACCAGGAATGTGAGAAAGAACAATCTCATTCGCTGCCTTCCATTCTTGGAGGGCAAAATGCTGGATGTCGATATGACGAGCGCGCGGCGTGGGACGACTCGCATTAACCATCAAGATGGCGGCAGCGTTGTCTTCGAACAACGTAGTTGGGCCGAGTTGTGCGTACCCAAGTTCTGAAAGGATCGATCGGAGGTACTTGGCAATCTTGGCGGCATGGACAGCTGCAAGGAACTCTGCTTCGGTGGAGCTTGTGGAAACGGTCGATTGAATCTTTGACTTGTAAGCCAGAGGGCCACCGCAGAACATGAAGACGAGCCCGGTAATAGAACGACGCGTGACAAGGTCCGTTGCATGGGCTGCGTCGACGTAACCAGCAAGTTCGGTCGAGGATTGAACTTGCGGGAAATCAGGGAGGGACGAGTCCGGAATGAGAATCTTGAAGTCGCCAGGCGGAAGTGATGAGAGAAGCACGTTTCTCCAATAGAACAAACCCCAATTTTTCGTCATTCGTAGGTACCGTGCGACACGACGTAATGCGTCGTAGTGCACCTTTGCCGGGTGATCGGAGAAACGGGCAAGTGTCGTGACCGCGTATCCGATGTCCGGTCGAGCAACCACATAGGCGTAAATCAACGCTCCCAAGACACTTCGATACGAAAACCCAGCAGCCGTTTCAAGATCATAATATTCTGCGGTTCCGTCACGAGGTGCATTAGCGTAGTCGTCAAACATTTGTTGTGTTGTCGATGCGGCAAGTGGCTCGATGGGTTTCTCGTCCGTCTCTCGTGATCCGGATGACGACCAACCATAGTGCGCCAGCAATTTATCAATGTATGTTTCACACGTGATCTTGATGTATCGGTCGCGTTGGTCGACGTCGACACCATTGAACGAATTCAGGATACCTTCGTCGCGGAGATCGATGCCGTCTTCGGCGCAAATGACACGAACAAGGTCTTTGATGGCGTCAACGTTCACACATCCGATGGCCATATCGTCAACTTGGCGACATATAAGCATTCGGTGTCCCTTGTAAGTTCCTTGATAGAGACTGCGCTCGTGGGTGGTCGAAGTGAAACCGTGACGAGCGATGACAGAGTTCACGAACTTTTCCCAAAGCGCTCCGGATTCTGGATGGCCTTGGAGAGCATGTTGAACAGGGAGCACCATTTCTCGAGAGACGACCGTACCGTGACGAGCGAGATACCAGTCGGCGTATTGATCATCGATGACCACGAACGTGGGCTGATTTGGTGGCGGCGAGTTCGCATACGCGTTCGTCGCGTCCACTTTCAGACTGACATAACCCTCATGAGCACACAGAGCAAAGAAAAGGCGCATACAAGGTTGTTCGATGCAGCTAGAATAGGTGTTAGCCAACTTGAGCTGTGGAGCTGCGCGGGGATCCATCGCAGCAGTTTCTTGCTTTCCGAGAACCGTCGCCTTTGATGGCGTAGTTCCAATGTTGCCGGAGCACAATAGCATCTCTGGGAGCAGGAACAGGGGCGCCATACATTTCTTGTTTGGCCATCGAATCAAGCTGCTTGAATTCGGCGTCTTGCCATTCTTTCCAGTTTGGGAGGCGTCGGAGCTTACGTCGAGTGAAGCTCCCGAGGCTTTGTTCTTCCGGAGTCCCATGCGTCGTTGTATTCAGGGAGCGAAGGAGCAACTGAACATGGTCATCATCGATGGTGCTGTCTTCGTTGCATGCGATACCGCCGTCAGGCAGGTTCGGTTGCGGGGAGGAGGACCGGATGGCAGAGACTGTACGCAATTGTTCCACAGATAGATGAATCGGCTGGTCAAGATGCCGATCGACAACTGGGATATATCGGTCCGGTGCGAAAACAATCTTGAACGTTTGCTCGTCCGATGCGGCCACAACACGAAGTGCGTCCAAGATAGATGCCGCAGTGAACACGGCGACGTCATTAATGGATACAACGAAGGCGCCGATGTATTTACGGCGAACATTTCGGATCCGCGAGGCCGTGGTATTTGCAACAACACCGGAAACATACCCTCGTCTCCGAATGTGACACTCCATGATTTCGAAACCGAGGCAGGGATGCTCACAGGTGATGGACGGGGACAGTTCGTCAAGGCGTTCGAATGGGTCATCAGAGACTTCCAGGTTGAAGGCTGGGAGATCCAGACGGTCCGGACCGACGACGCCGTCATCGGCAAGGTTCCGGAGGAGCTTCACATTAGGAGGCGGTTCATCTAGATCGTTCATGCCCTCGTCGAAACGCGCATGGGTGGCGGTTTTGACGGTCGAGCTGCCAAGGTCGAGTAATACATGACCTTCAGGGAGCGCGAGTACCCGAGAAAATACCGAGGCGGGAGTTCGGAACGACGCGACCGTATCGAGCAGTCGTTGGACGAACGTGGATCCGACATCCAAAGGTCCGTAGCTTTGCCAGATTTGGGAGAGGGGCACCACACATCTCGTATGGGCTTGTAGGTCGATCGCCGTGGGGGACGAAGTTATACAAGCGAATGTAGTGGTAGAATGCATACGGCCAGAAGTTGGGCTGGAGATTCGCACCGGAAAGCATGGTGCGAAGAGCATCGCCGATCGTCTGATGTGGACGCTCTCCAGGTCCATTCTGATGCGACGAATCCGGACCGGTCAGTTCCACGGCATATCCAAAGTTTGCGAAGGTGCGATGGATGTCGCGGCACTTTCCGAGCTCACCACCTCCATCCATGCGAACATACTTGTCGGGACATTGCGGGGGAGTTGCTTGCAAGCCAGCTGTTGATCCAATCGATGGGAGGTGCTTTCGTTGCGAAGGCGCGACCGAAGATTCGACCACTGAAGTGATCAGTAAGAAGGACATAACAAGTCTCTCCGTTGAGGCCGACGAGGGTGTTGTGTCGAACTGAGTCCCGGCTCTTCTGGACCATGAAGCCAAAATCGATCGACAATCCTTGGTTACACGTTGTCGCTCTCATTGTGGTTTCGATTCCTTTTGGTGCTTTGCGGAGTTTGGCAGCAAGACAGATGGGACATCCTTCAAGTTCGGTTGGAATCTGGAATTGCGGCATCCCTTTTACAAAACGATGCATCTCCGACAGACGACGAAAATTGATGTGCCCAAGCCGTTGGTGCCACAACATTCGCAGAGCCGTACGACTCAGGGGAGCGCACGGCATATGCATCCGTGCATAAAGGCGAAGAGAGTTCCGGGAAATGAACGTCACCGTCCAGGATCGTTGGACGTTGAGCGAGGAGATCTTCTGAGCGATGGCCTTCGTGGCTTAAGCGGTCTGTGTCGATATTGACGGGGACAATGAAATCGAGACCCGCCGGAGCCATTCCTTGTCCAAAAACGTAAGGTCTTGCGTTGCCGTCGGGTGAAGCGGGCAGCACATTAGAATTCGGGGCAGGTGGAGAATGACAGGCATCGCAGGTCATACCATCGATGGGATCAAGAATTGTTGCTGCGGTGACTGGTGCATGTTCGGTGCACAGTTTCCGAACGACTTGGTCCGATGGTAGCGGCGCTAAATGGGCCTCAGCTGTCGGGGCAATCAAGGCCTCAGTGAACGTCAAGCCGCCGCGGCTTGCCGTCGGTTGCAAGATGATGTGTATATCTTGCGAGCGACGAAGGCGGTGCGGAAAGTGAATGTGTCCGATGTTTTCAGAGAAGCTTGACATGTGGTAGCCATCGGTACCGAGCTGCTTTGAAATAGCTGCATGGGAAATGATGATGCCTGGAATTGTGGGAGTGTAATATGTCCGAATGAATACGGACGATGGGCCTCCGGCATTTCCACGATTATCAACCGGCACGCACAGGAAGCCGACACCGATAGGTTGATGCGCATGGTGACCGGCGTCAAAGAGGCGGACGTTGGTGCGACTGAGAGGGCGGTAGGCAAAGAGAAGCTTGCGATCGTTGGCAGTGCATGCCATCGATCCGTTGTCGGCATGCGCGAACGAGAGTTGACGTTCGCGATCATACGTTTCAGCCAGTCGACGAAGTAGGATAGGTTCGGGAAGAACGTCGTCGATGTGAATTGTCTCTGACGCTGGAAGTGCAGGATTTGCATCAGCGACAGGGATGGTGATGGAGTTGGTGCTGGGGACGTCGAAACATGCCTCAAAGTCGACTTCTTCAGCAGCGGTGACGCGGAGGAATTTTGTTGGAAGCCAACTAATTCGTCTTCATCCTCGTCGTCGTCCTTGTCTTCGGTGGCAGGGACCTCAACGCCGGCCGGCTCATGTTCCAAGATGCGACGCATGGTCCGGTTGGTGGGAGGCGGTGGGCGACCACGGGTATTGGCCGAGTTCAGGCGGCTGCGAAACTGCTTGTGCGAGTTCGCGATCTGCGCCTTGAGCTGAGGATTGCGTTGTGCCAACCCTTCGGCGACAATGTAGTCAACGAAGCGATTGCAGTCCTCCAATTTATGACCTGGCAAATGGCAACCAAGACAAACAGAAGATGCATCTTGGTTCTGGGAAATGGCGCGAACCATCAGGTTGATCTCCTCGTCGTCGAGGGTCGCTTCGGACATGGACGACGAGAAGTCAGGCGACGCGGTTTCAATGCGTCGGATGATGGACGTCGGCGTCCTTCCGTTGACGACTGCTGCGAGGACGGTGGGTCGCGGCCGATTTCGGATGCATACTCGACGAACGTCGTTGCGAGTTGCGCCAACGAGAGTTTGAACGGAAGCGCACCATCGTGTCCAGTGCGCTTATCGCGTTCGACTAAACGTCGGATCTCGGGACGCCATTCGGACGTCAGATTGCGGACCGAAAGGTCGAGAGCCTCTGATTCGGTGTACGTGCGAGTGGCTTGACGCTCGCGCACCATGAAGTCTTGAAGCCGACGGATGTACAAACTGAATGGTTCGGTACGACGCTGGCGAGGATTTCGCTAGCAGTTGAGAACACTGAATGGAGAAGGGGATGATGTAGGCGGAACAATGAATACACCACGTGATATCCTGCTTGGGAGGGCAGCCTTCAACGGCGCTCTGTTCTCGTGAACCATTCGGGAAGGTTGATTCTTGAGTGAGGGCGGTGTAGATTAACCCCGACATGAATGAGTCCTTCTCGCGGACGGACGCAGGAAGCCAAAGCCACCATTTTCCATGAATCGAATCCTCTTGTGCCGATTCATATGGTGGGCACCACACTCCCCATTGAAGGCAAGTGGAGCAAAATAATTTGTACCAATGAACGAATGAATCGTTTTTGGACGAATCGAATTTTGGAATGCTCGCTTTTCGGAAGTCTTTGAACTTTACCTCGCCACACATGAATTGGCACATGTAATCTTCAAAAGATTCGGCACCGAAGGTCACTTCGGCTGAAAAAGGGTGCATGCGAGTAGGCGTACGGGTCAACGTTCCCGTACGATTTGTCGCTGCGGAATTGAATAACGGGCGAGGCGGGACCGCGTCGGGTGGACTCTGAAAGCGATCAGCGGCCATTGGTGGCCCGTGGCCACCGGTGGGTCGGGTATCGACCGGTTGTCCTCGAAAGGTCGGGACGGTGATGACAGGATCGTCGCTAGTATCGACGTTGACACTTGGCGGGGGATGATCTTCTTCCGTGGTAGCGGGAACAGGTGGCGTGTCGACATGTACGGATGTGTCGATTACCGATGGCGGCCCTCCTCGTCGGGAGTGCCGGGAACGGCTCTCGTGTACGCTATCGGAAGCAACCGAGGATCCTGGTGGTTTCGGAATGTCGATCGCAGACATAAGAAAACGGATCAGGACAGGGACATGGACGAGGTCCGAAGGACGAGCGATCTTTGAGGCGCTGGTTGATCAAGCGCTGCAATGCAGGCTTTCGCAACGAGATGATGTGATTGCGATCACGGGCGTGATACATGCCGAAACCAGAGTCCGTCAGCAAAGGTATCAAATCCTCCGAGAGCCAGGTGGTATCTTGGAGTTGTTGGAGGACCGAATCGCGGATCACGTCGTGGTAGTTGTCAAGAAGTGTCTTCGTAAGGACGTTGAAGACTTCTGTGAGTGGGATTTCCGCCATTGGGCAGTCCACAATGTCGATGGTGACAACGAGACAGTCATCATCGTGCCGGAGCTCCCCTGCGTCTGACATGTTAATATCAGGTCTTCAGAAATATGCGGTCCTGGATGGATGATTCCGAATCGGAGTGGTAACGTGGTTCTTGGTATCGTACGACACAAAGAACACGAGAGAACGCAGACTTATTCGGAGTGGCGCAGAATTCAATCGTATACGTTTGGGCTCATAACCTGTGAGACCCTCTCTAGTACGGCAGCTTCACATACGTTGGCTCGCTTGGGAGTCGAGTTAGTGCGAGACCGTCAGAAACAGAAGAGGGAGAACACGACAGCACAATGAACGGAAGAGCGGCGATATCCGACGAGGTACGCAGTGGCGAGGGTGTCGGTGATAGTGATGTCGTGAGTTATAGATGGGGACGAAGCAACAACTGTACCTCTTCACCCTTACGATCGTAGACCGGCAAGAATGCAGTGGAGGTAATAGTTTTAGGCTAAGTTAAAGTTGTGAGCCGATGGAGTACATCGGCCTTAAGCTAAACTAGTCGGAGTTGCACATGCGTCATGCATGTCAACGACTGTAGATAGTAGACTGTGCGCGATTAGACGATTGCACAGTAGCAAGAATGAAATATGCACTGACACGAATTGGCGCCGATAGCAGGGTCTGCCGAGCAACTTGATCTTGAATCCTCGTCCGGTTTCTCCTATCGTAGCGTTTTGGGTGCCCTAATCTACGCGTACGTTGTGGCACGCCCCGATATTGGTTATGCGGTGACTACCTTGGCTCGTTTCTCCGATCGCCCGGCGAAAATCCACTACGACGCCTTACGTCGTGTCGCACGCTACCTACGTATGACCAAAAGTTGGGGTTTATATTACTGGCGTCCGAAATGTCTGATGTCGCTCCCCGTCGGCGCCTTCCAACCCCTCGACGCGGATCCATCGCTCCCCGTGTTTCCTGCACCTACACGCCCAACTGAACTTGCTGGTTACGTGGATGCCGCCCATGCTACCGATTTAGTCACCCGTCGATCCATCACGGGACTCGTCTTTTTGTTTTGTGGCGGACCAATCGCATACAAGTCCAAAATCCAGTCAACAGTGTCTACCAGTTCAACTGAAGCCGAGTTCATCGCTGCCGTACACGCCGCTAAGATTGCGAAGTATCTCCGCTCCATTCTCTCCGAACTCGGCTACCCACAATCGGAACCCACAATGTTGTATGAGGACAACGCCGCCGCGATTCTCATGGTCAATGCCAGTCGCCCGACTCCCCGGTCACGTCACATTGACATTCAGCATTTTGCCATCCAAGAATGGAAAGCACGTCGCGAGATCGTCCTTTCCCACATCCCTGGGATTGTGAACTCTGCCGATTCCCTTACTAAGTCCCTCGGGTCGACCCTTCACCACCGACATGTCCGTCGCTTAATGGGTCACTACGGCGCCCCATGGTCTCCGTCGCTCGCCTAACATTTTCTTTTTCTCCGATACACTCCTGTTGCTCATTGACCCGCTTTTTGATCCTGTCAATGGGGGAGTGTGTCAGTGCATCTACTCACGCGCTTGTCTCAAGCCATCATTGCTATACTACAGTATGGTACGAGATACTGTGATCATCAGTGTACCGTGTCTATATGGTACTGTCGTATTGCTATACTGACCGGACTAGGCTAGTCTAAAAAAGGAATGGACCCTTCCACTCCGGTCACAACTTCATCATAGCTTAAAACATTTACCCTCAATCGCATCTTTGCCGGTCTGGGATCGTAAAGGTGACGAGGGATCATTTGTTGCTTTGACACTACAGCACCAACACTTTCTAGCGAACTCGCAACACGTTCGGACACGCTTGTTCTTACTTGTTTCGACTTGTTTTGACGATCATTGTTGATCATCGTCACTTACGCGAGCCCCTCATCCTGCCTTACGTTTAATCTGCTCCCTGGCGAGTACGTGTAAACGTAAGGCTCTGGAAAGTGTGGTCTGACAGAGTCACATCAACGTTTACATTTGGTGGGGCGGGAATCGCTTCGTTCCTGGAGGCTTCCGTAGCAGCTGGTACCTCGACTTGAACCGACGTATCAATCACCGATGGCGGGCCTGCGTGAGAACGTCGGGAGCGACTTTCATGTACGCTGTTGGACGTCGCAGAGGAGCCTGGGGGCCTGGGGATATCGACCCGGGCATCATGAAACGGATCAAAATAGGAACATAGACGACGTCCGATGGACGAGGACGATCCTTGAGACGTTGGATAATCAATCGTTGAAGTGCCGGCTTTCGCAACGAAATGATGGAGTTGCGATCGCGGGCATGATACATGCTGAATCCGGAATCCGTCAGCAAAGGCACCAAATCCTCAGAAAGCCAGGTGGTGTCTTCAAGTTGATGGAGGACTGACTGCGGATTGCTACATGATAGTTCTCAAGAAGTGTCATGGTAGAAGTATCGAAGACTTCTGTGAGTGGGATTTCTGCCATTGGGCAGTCCGCAATATCGACGCTGATAACGAGACAGTCATCGTCGTGTCGAATCTCCCCGGCGTCCGACATGTTAATATCAGGTTTCGGAAATATGCGGTCCCGGATGGTTGACCGAGGAGGTGTTCTGACTCAGGTGGTTACGTGGTTCCTGGTATCGTGTGACACAAAGAACATGGAGGAACACCAGATTTGTCGGAGTGGGCGCAGAATGCAATCGTAGACTTTGGGCTCATAACCTGTGAGACCCTCTCTAGTACGGCAGATCCACAAACCTTGACCCGCTTGGGAGTCGGGTTAGTGCGGAACCGACGGGAACAGAAGAGAGGGAACACGACAACACAATGAACAAGAGCGTGGCGAACTTGAGAGGTGCGCGTCGCAAAGGGGTCGATGTCGGTGATGGTGATGTCGTGTGTCGTTGGAATGGACGAAGCAATAACTGTACCTCTTCACCCTTACGATCGTAGACCGGCAAGAATGCAGTGGAGGTAATAGTTTTAAGCTAAGTTAGAAGTTGTGTGCCGATGAAGTACACCAGCTTAAACTATACTAGTCGGAGTGGCGCGTCATACAAGACACGACCATAGATGGTATACTGTGCGCAGTTGAACAATAGCACAGTATCCAAGAATGTAGGAATGCACTGACACCAACTGGTATCTCCAACACCGGGACTGATAGCGCAGATGACGGGATTTCTAACGACCAAGAGGTACCGATATGCCACGATATCGTCGATCAATATAGCCGAATGGGATACGTCCATTTACAGAAAACGGCATCAGCTGAAGAAACCGTCGAAGGTAAAAGAGCGTTTGAAAGCTTCTCCCACCGACATGGGATCAAAGTGTTGAACTATCACGCCGACAACGGTATTTTTAAAGCCAGGCTGTGGACCGAAGAGTGCCAGAAACTCGGGCAAGGTCTCACCTTCGCAGGTGTCAATGCACACCACCAGAATGGGATTGCGGAGCGCAGGATTCGCGAACTGCAGGAATTGGCAAGGGCAATGCTCATTCACGCCAACTCGCGATGGTCGAACAACATTACGGCGCACTTATGGCCGTATGCCGTCAGGATGGCAGGCGAATCCATAAACAATACACCGTGCATGCAGGACCCCGAACGGAGAACACCGATCGAATTGTTTACGAACACAAAGGTGTCGTCGAACCCGAAACATTGGAAGCCTTTCGGCTGCCCGGCGTATGTTCTGGACAACGATCTTCAGAGCAGACGGCCATTCCACAAATGGAAGCACAGGGCGAAACTTGGGGTCTACCTTGGCAGGTCGCCACATCACGGGAGAAACGTCGCACTGGTGCTGGACAGGTCCACTGGACTAGTAAGCCCACAGTACCATGTTGCCTTCGATTCCTCCTTTGACACCGTCAGGAAGACGACCACGCATGCCGATTGGTTGCTGAGAACCGGATTTCGAACTCAGAGGGAGGCACAAGGAACAGAGTGCAGGGCGCAAAACCCTGACGTCTCGAACCTCATGGAGCGCGCTGAACCGGATCCGAGCACGAGAGTGGACGCGAGTCAACAACAGCAACCAACACACCACTAGAGACCATTCGGGCTCTGAAGGGCTGGCCCGAAATTAGACACATATCCCATTTTTTAACTGAAAAATTCGAACACACATGTTTAATTTGCTTCCCCGTGGAAGGAAGCAATCATCAACTTCACCAAAACCCAAAAGTTCGATGAGATCGTGCACTACGTGAGACCTCTACATACATGGAGTACAATGGTGCACGATCTCATCGAAGTTCAAGGAATTGGGAGAGAAAGGTACACTACAAACGATCCGAAATATGTCATGTAACGGTCTGTTAACGCGTGTTCGCATTTTCGGGCCAGTCCTTCAGAGCCCGAATGGTCTCTAGTGCAACAACAGAAGAAAACGAAAGCGAAACGATAGGGCATCGAGTGATAGGGTGGTATCTCCGGAGTCACTTCGAACAAGTGAACCAGCTGCAGCAGATGTGGGCAGATTGCCTGCAGCACCCCTCGACAATCGTGGTAACAGGTCGACGGAGGTGCAGGGCCAGATACACACAACAAGGTCCGGTCGAAAGACAAAACCCATCACAAGCCTCCTGACCATCATGGCCGCCGAGATTGGCGAGCTGACTTCTGGAGACGTAGAGGGCGAGATATTCTGTTATCGAGCCATGTTCCCAGAGGGAGACGAGCAGGAGTACAACGATCCACTATACGCTTACAAGGCGGTGTCGGATCCCGACACCCTTTACTACCACGAGGCAATGAAACAAGAGGACAGAAAAGAGTTTCTGAAGGGCATGAAGAAAGAAATCCAGGATCAATTCGAAAATGGAAACTTCGTCGTAGTTCACAAGTCCAAGGTACCGGAAGGTCAGACTGTACTCCCAGCGGTGTGGCAAATGCGACGAAAGAGAAAAAACAAAAAAAAAACCGACTATCTATTTTACGTGCTGCCGCTGTTCCGGACGAAGACGGAACTCGACTCACACGGATGACCGCTACCCTGGGGTACAGTAGAGGCCACCATAATTGTTTTCTGTTACTGCAGTACTGTCGTACTGAAATTGTGCCAAATAATGCTGCATGGAGTCGTCGTATCATAGGGAGGGTGACTGTAGTGCGGGAAAAACCTTGGATCATTGAACTTAGTTGCCGTAGGTTTACTAGTTGTCGCAGTGTACGTCGGTAGCATGTAGAGCACCACCATATGGTGCGTAGCAGTATACTCGGAGGATCAGGTCACTCCAACTTTCGTTCGGAATTTGGTAGCGGTGTGTTCGGTCATTTGAAACGCCAAAGGGCGCGTAGCAGAAAGGTGTTGGGTCATGGAACTGGGTGGAGAACACCCCAATAGTCATATCGGATTTCGTCACAGTACTTTGGTCAGCAGTAAAATAGGTCACGGTGCTGGTATGGATACCAGCAATCGGTCGGAGGTCCTTCGTCGCTGATGGTGTTGAATCAAGCAAAATTCGGGGGATAGACAGCGTAGAAACAATACCGGTTTCTACATGAGGAAAAAATCGATCACGTCGCACATCTGATGATACCTCAAACGCTGCAACCGCTCCATACGCGTTGATGCCAATTGCACCACAATCATTCTCAAGCATATTGGTGTTGATACTTGTAGACGAGAGGTCGGGGGAAGGCTGTAGCGCCATCCGTTGACTTGACTTTGTTGTGCTCTAAGTTGCGTAGAAAACGTACCAGAACTCACGTAAAAACAACCACTTACTTGGCAAAAACTCCTCGGAAAAAATTCTAAATGCGACGAAAGAGAGATGTAAAAACCAGGGCAATCAAGAAAAAAAACCCCATATCTAATTAACGTGCTATCGCTGTGTTCGGATAAATAAACACTCGACCCGCACGACTAGACACTACCGTGTGCCAGTAGCGGCTAGCGGACTTGTACTGTACTGAACTCCCAATTACCTTTTGGTACCGAAGTAGTGTGTGATGGCTTTAACTCCTTGGATGGCCTTAGCTTTTGCTCGCTTGATACTTTGCTTGACGAGGGGACCGTAGATCGACAGCCAGTTTTTATTGTATGCCACTGTTTTCGAAAAATGTTCCGTAAGATCGCTATGCAGCAAACGTTGAACACTGGGTTCCATGTGATTGCGAAGATCATACAGATCCGTCAGCTGGCGTTCAACCTCACGTCTGGCTGTCTGTGCTTGTAAGCGAGAATCTGCACCATGTAGGGCTTGATTACGGATGGTCCAAAGTAAGAACAATTGTTGCCATATGCAACTAATGATCGCCGTTTGCCAGGTTTGGCCTGTTTGCCGCTTGGTTTCAGTCGAGTGTGCCTTAAGAGCATAATATGCATCTTGCACTGATGCCCACTCGCTACTGAAGCGACCCAAAAATATGTGGTCCCATCCGATGGCATTTTGTTGAAAGATAACGCGCCGGATAGCTGGAGAATCATTGGGGGAGGGTTGTACTTGGTAAGCGTTGACAGAATGCGGGTCGTGTATGCACCAATCACGAAGAGCTTGAAGTAACATGTCGTGAAGGCGTGGCATCGTTCCCAGGGTTGCGCACTTGGAGTCGAGCTGTGCCGACATGGACGTACGCCATGAAGAGTGTGCAACGGACGGACAGCATAAGATATGCTGCCAGCTTTCTCCGACGGTTTGGCAGCTTGGACATTTATTCCGTCGATGGTCCGACCGATGAAGTCGTTGATTCGTTGGAAGAATGCCATGGACTAGTTTTACAAGGAACGTGCGGTGATCGAGGGATCGACGCATTGCTTTACCATGCGCTTGCCAGTTGATTGCCGCCATTGTCTGTTGAGACCACGAATACCGCTCTTGCATGTGGGCTTTTAACGCCGGCGCTGTCGCTTGGTACCTCAGAGCCGTTTCATAATGCGCCGTGACTGTTCCCGTAGGAAACTCCAAATGCACGCCGGCCCATTCAGTCAGGAGGACAACCGGTTTGAAGGTACCCAGTTCTCGTTGATATCGTGTTGCTTGCGCGTCAGCCTCGACATTTAATTGTGCGAGCAAAGGGAGTTGCTGGTACGGAGTCGCCCGATCTTGGTGACCTTTAACATGTCGAAGGGTCAACAGCGGCATTTCTTGAAGAAGAACCTGAATACCTCGGATGACATCCCACTCCGGAAGGGTGGGTTCAAGTGGGAAACTGCAAACGGGTGTGTCGGCCACGTTGAAGACGTCGTGGCCAGGAAGGCATTGTCCTCGACGCTGGAGAATTGTGTCAATGAGACTCTGGCTATCAGTCGCCACGATACCGAACCATTGGTCATGTTTCCCGGTAAACTCTGCGAGTCGGCGGAGGAAACACAAAAGGGAGAGGAGGCCATAACTTTCCGATCTGTATGCGTGTGGAGAGGGACTACTGGCAGGGCCCATACCCCGTGCACAACGGTCACCGCGGTCCGTACTAATCGTCCAGCCGAAAGCACCTTGGATTTGGTGCCAGTCGGAGCCGTCACTGACGGCTCGAACGCCATGTTCAAGAGCAACGGCGACGGAAAAAGGGTCATCACTCATATCAAGGTGAGTCAAGAGTTCGGACTCCCAGTCGGAAAGAGATGCTATATACTGTGAAAACGTTCCGGCGATCGGTGGGCGATTAATCTCAAGGATGTGACTCTGGTGGGCAATTTTCCAACATCCCGGCGAACTTAGGATTGCTAACATAGGAACGGCCAGGCGCGGAAGAGCATCCCAACTACATGAAGTAGCTGTTTCGCGAAAGTGTCGATCCGATACCATGGTGCACTTGGTGTACCGATCTTGTATCCTGACCCATAGCCGACCCGTCCACCAATAGGCGGCGTGTCGCTGCCGAAGTTGGTGAATTGGTAAGACCCAGTCTCCCAGAGGTTGATAAAGCGTTCCCTCGGGTGTGCTCCAAATCTGGTTCGCCTTTTTCCATAGTAACCATGTTCGCTCCGAAGGCCTTTCTTGATGGATGGCAGTGCCATGGGTAAAGCTACTGAGGCAGGAGTGGTTACCCAATAACATATTGTGATCCAACTGTCGACCATTCATAAGAGTCAGGTCTGAGATAGTGACAGCGTTCAAATACAGACGGCAATAATTCAACTTGCAAATCTCGGTAGGATTAAACTTCCGGGAAGAAAGGATCGCGTCCATGATACACACATCGTGTAAACGTTGAAGCTCGGGTAAATACGGGGTATCGAGGCGGAGCTTCGCGTCGATGGAAGCCAGGAACATTCGAAGGGAACGGAGCCACTTGGATTCTAAGTGTGGTAACGGATGATGAACACTTTCGAGAATGGAGAATGAGACCCCAACTTGGGACTGGAACCAAGACACCGCAATACGAAGCAATTTTCCTGCAAGGGAATTTCGTCGCCACTGACGGATGAACATCATTACTTGGGAAATGCCTTGTTGAGACACTAAAGAACGGAAATTTGCACCTCCGAGCGCTAATGGTCCATAAAGGATAGCTTTCTTTGTATTGCGATTGAAGCCACATCTAGGGACAATGATTGACATGGCTTTCCGCTGGATGCGATCGAGACATTGCGGAGTGAGCGAAGAGCTCGCAAGGGGGTAACTCACCGCTGGTAAATAGCAAGCGAAGTAGAATGTCCAAGCTTCCAATCGACTGAGAGGAGTTTCCCACAAGAAGGCGGTAATAGAGTCGCTCTTCCGCTTCAACTGTCTGTATTGTTCTCGTTGAGTGCCCGCTGGGTCCTTGTAATGACCGAGTGTCTTATGTGCGGTGTAAGCAGGAAGTAACTGTAGGTTCTTTTCCGAATTGGTTTGGGACTCCCAGACCTTGATAGTAACGCCATCCGATGTATGTGACGGTATCAATACCGGAGCTCCAGTCATAGAAAACTGCCATTGGAGAATGTGACTTGAACACTTAGTTAATTCTAGAGCTCCTCCGCTAGCATGGAGTAAATCGGTCCACTGCTGCGCATTAGCCTGTGCTTGATAAATGAGTTTTTCGACTGTTGCGCGAGAACCATCGTGTTCAAACGAATTGGTTTGGCCGTTGCAATCGTCGACAAAACCAATGAGTCCAAGCTGGACATTGACGTCGCCCGTCGTATCCCAATATTCCGCATGATGTGCTCGAGTGTCGTAGCAATCAAAAAGAGTGCTAGATAAGAAACACCAAATCGCGGGAGAATTTGCACTGCCTTGTCCTGTACCATACACCGGAAACTCGGGTTCATGATGATAGCCAGTGGGAGAGATGCCCAGTTCTGTGCGTACATAAAAGTCGGCCTTTTCCAATGTCGAAGCGTTGCTAGCCGTGACTAGAGCTGGTACGCCATATTTCTGACTGACGGTCATCCCTAAATTGGGAATAATACGCTCGTAGCATGCTGTAGCGTCGTAGTTCGTGAGAATCAAGGGTTTGCGGGTGGCTCTAGAGATTTCCAATTGAAGTTCTTCGATAAACACCGGTTCCGTTGCATTTCGGTAAGGTCGGGACCCGAATTGTCCGTCATTCAAAAGTTGCAAATCTTCTGCTTGATGCATTGCTTCCCGCCACTTGATACCGAGGAACAAATTAAAATCTGCTTCGTAAATGTGAATGACGCGCGTGCGATGCAATCTCACGTTATCTGTGTCTTTGAACAACATGGTGTTGACCACTTTCTGCCACCGCAGAAACGAGTAACCTCGCTCCAATGCGTAGTTCAGGAGTTGCAATCGTAGTTGACGAATAGCTTGCTGTCTATAGTCCAGCTCGTCTTTGCGTTCTTTAAACTCTGGCGCCAACTCCTCATCAGCTAGGTCGGAAGAGAAAGAATGCCTTGCGATTAGGGACTTATAATGCCCTAGATGCATGCCAGACGGGGACGTTGTGGTAGATTCTGACCACAGCCGAAGTTTAGCACAAAAGTCATCGTCGTCAATTGTAGGGCGCGTGGTATCTGCCAACATCGTGTGAGTAGCTCGAAGGTGGCGAATGAGTAGTTGCACATGCTCGTCGAGCTCCGAAGCGTCAAAGGTGCCCTGCAAGATTTTGTTCTGAGTTTCACTAATACCCGTATACCCTAATAGATCTGCCAACGGTGGAACTGTAAAGGGTGTCCCATGTGCCTGGCCAAAATGAAGCCGATTCCGTTCTTGAAGGAGCCGAACGATTTCCGTAGGAACGTCGATTTGTTGCCATTGTGTACATGTTTTTGGATCATCTCCTGTGTTTAGAGGGATTTCCAACCGAACCACTCCTGAACGAGAATACTTTCCTCGTACATGACGGAGTTTATGAGTGACAGCTGTGATGTCTTCAGCCTTCTGGAGTCTGCGCAAGCGCTGAGCCGTCTCTTTGTCCGAGTTACAACGGGATGTTTCCAGGGCTTTAATACGTTGACGCCGTTCTGTTCGACGTGTGACGTAGCTTTGTTTAACCAGAGATCGGATTTCCAAAGTTGCGGAACGAAGAAGACGGGAGCAGTGACCTTGTGTACTTGGAACTTCGGCTTCCGGAAATGCTTGGGAAAATTCTGAAGAACTTTTGTATTGTCGAGAGCAAGGCGAAACGTGGATAAGGCTTTCCGAAGGTACTGTGCTTTCCGTCGGGCCTTTGATAATTCGAGGGACCAAGCTGGTTTACCAAATTGAGGAAGACTAGCTTCCGCAGACATGCTTGCCGCGAGGACGTCGCGGTCCAGTCGCTCAGCAAATTGATGCCGATTTCCCGGATGGGTAAGTTTGTGCCCACGTTGGAATGCGTTATGAGCAGAGAGCAATTCATACATGCGGTCTATGTATGCGGTAACTTGGCGTACATTGTTGGCTTTGAGCATTCTTCGATTTGGCGTCGCCAAGTCTGGGGTCGGACTCCCGAACAGCTTATCCGTGTCGAAGTCCAGGAAATACCCGCGATGGTCAGAAGATAACCTTGCGTTAAACTCCTCGTATCCCATTGCCGCCAGCGCCGCTTGGAGTCTCGGACTACCCAATGCATAATCTAGACACTTTGTCCCTCTCGCATACGTTGCTGGAGCGTGGGATGAGTGACGCCCTGGACCCAAATTCACCAATTGCAATTCACCAGCTATAAAACTCATTCCGTCCGCATCGGAACCAAAGGTTTCGTTAAAATCGCCCACAAGGAGAATATCCGAACCTGCTCGAAGATGACCTCGCAAAGCCGATAAAAGATCTCGTCTGAATGCCGACCGAGGGTTCGTGACGGAATCTTGGGCTTGTAACAGCAGACTGCGGTGTTGACCTGCAACCGTGAGATTCCCTTCTTGGCCTCGTTTTTCAACTGGTTGGTATGCGGACACGATGACCACTTTTATTCCTGCCCTGCCAGAGAATTCTTGAGTTACCCATCGTCCCCAACGGTCTTGGGTTTGGTGAACAACTCTACCCGAAGTGCGTCCATTGGTAAGGAGGAACGTGCCACCCGGCTTGTACGGCGTTGCGAAAGGAATTGGCGTCGTCCCTGCGATGAATCTGGTCCTATCCCAATATTGTTGAACTGTATCATATAAAAGACTACGAACATGCATTTGCGTGACATCGAGGTTGTGTTCCTGACCACAAAAAATATCTGCCTGAGTCTCTTGAACCACCGCACATATATCATTCAATTGCCCTCCTCTTCCGTCAATAGAAATTCCGTTCACATTTTGGACATATACACGGGTGTGGTGTGGTGATTTTTGTCCGAGGATGTCCCCCCATGGATGGTTCTCGCGTTGATTGGACCTTGTCAATAGACCCCGTTTGCGGTGACTTACTTGACTTAAACATTGTGGGGCCACGCCAGGAGAGGAAGGTCTACTGAATAAATTTCTCCATTGCTTCTGTGCTGTCGCTAACTCCGACGCCCTGTCAGGGCTTCGATCCACCGTGTTCGGCCTAGGTGGATGGCCTGCATTTTGCAGTGAAAGATTCATGGACTGTCCGCTCCGCCTAGATCCGTTGAAATGATGTATTGAGAATCTAGGGGAGCTGACTGTTGGGAATTTGTTGACGATGCATCATCTTGCGTTTGAAAGTTGCAATTGTCGGGTGACTTATGCAAATTGTGCCGAGACCGTTGGGATTCATCTTGGTGAGGGAAAACATCCTCTAAATTTGTGCACAACTCCATGTAATCGGAGACTTGGCTATCCTGGTGATTGGCTGAAGGGTTGTCCGCAGTTCCCGCTGATGGATGGTACCTCTTCGGCTCGTCTTTATGGTGCGACCGCAATTTCTTTTCTCTGGTGAACTGTACACTGTAGACGAAGTGGTCGAATGAACTGACGTTTTCGACGCAGAGGAACTTGTACTTGCGCTACCCGTAGAACGAGAGTCCTGAGAGGTTAACCTCCGAGCCTTCGCAGAATGCGTTGAAACAAACGTTGCTTGCAACTTGGAGTCGACTGCAGTTTTCCGATCAAATTCCATTTTTGTAGCGAGGTGTTCCATAAACTCGGACATCTTTTCGAAATGCTCTCGAAGATCGAGCATGGTGGTCGACATCGTGTGCTGGCTTTCTAAATTGGAGAGCAACCGCTGATTCATTTCGGCAAACTGCTGAGCAGTCAAACTCCGCATGGCTTCCATATCCTCCGACATAGTTTGTTGAGTTTTGTGCGATTCATTCATTTGGGCTGTCGCGCGGTCCAGTTTCTCATGGACTGCGGCCACTTTCTTATCTAAATCATCGATCCTGCTGAATTGGAGTTCCATAGAAATAAGGCGATCCGACGATTTCTGTCCGGAGACTTCCAATGCAAGTAATTTTTGTTGCATCGAATGCTCGAGCTCTTGAAATCGGGTATCCGTCATTGAGATCCTAGAGACATGGGTAAGTGAATGGGTAGACTGGGTGCTGCGGTCATCCGTAGTGCCCACAGAGATTCCTCCGCCATTACGATGGAACGAATCTGTTGACTGATCCCGTGGGCTGCCATCAGTCTCTGCCCGCTGGTTTCTAAGGGTGGATGCGTTAGCTGCCTCGGCTGGAGTTGGCCACGCAGAGCTCGGCTCTGCTGAACGTCGTTTGTTGGTGGATGGAACAGTCTGTTTTTGACTATTACCGGCGACACGTGCATGGGAAGCAAACGATGGGAGTTGCTGCCATTCCGACGATTCAAACAGTTGTTCGAGGAATGAAACTTGTGACTCGATCTCCGCTTGGATATGGATGACGTCAGGCAAGCCTGGGAGCGAATCGCGGAAACGTGCCTCCCGGTGGCGAGGAGGATACAATCGAGATTTGTAGGACCGCCACTCCTGTTGGACCAGTGCAAAATAATGACTTGGAACTAAGAGATATGCTTTGTGGTCCGGAGGTCCATTCACGACATCGCATAATGCGGGAGATTTCTGATCCGGTGCCAATATTGTAGACATCCATTCGCGAGTGGATCGCTCGAGTGTTGTACCATCCTCGTGATATTCTGTCCTCTTCTGGTCCAAGTGATTGATTTGTGGTGACATGACAATCGCTTTAAGCGACTTGGCCCACTTATCGTGAAATTCAAAATGGCTTTTAATCTTTTCGTCAGTCATGGCACCCAAGGCATAACGAGGAAGGAACATGGCGCTCCCACGGCCTGTCATGACAGAGCAATGCTTGGCAAAGAGGAGTGACGTGTTTTTCACCACGTTGAATGCGGAGATGAGGGATCAGTTGATCCATGGGAGTCTTTTTGAATCGTACAACATCAAAATACGGGGCTGTATCTGGAAGAACACTGCGCAGGAACTGTGTATACCGAGAGATTTGGGTAGTGTTCGGTGCTTTGAACAAAACGTATCCGGCGGTGACCATCTTTCCGCTCGTGCTCGTTGAGTTAGAAATAATGATATCAACCTGCTTTGCTGTAAAGAGCATCTGCATGGCGGCTGAACGCGTCCATTGACCCGGAGTAGTGGCAAACCCGATCCGTAAGCCAAACACAATCTGGTGCTGCGCCGGAAGAAACGTAATTGCAGGAGAAATGAAGTCGCGAAGTTCCGAGGCGGTCATTTGCTGAGCCGAGTTGGAGAGGAGCAGATCTTCGCTTTCCCATCGATAGAGAAGACCGACTTCTGGTGGGAGCATGGTACAGACTAGTTCCCGGAGGCCATCATTCAATTTCTTCTTATCACGCTCGTACATGTTGGGAGGTTCCGGTGGTCTCCATCTAACGGTCACTCTATGAGTGCCATCATTCGTTGCAACTTTTTCATATGGGCGAGTTGTAAATTGTCCTGTAGATGAACCTTGACTTGTATTATTGGGATTTGAATTGTCTAGGGCGGGCTGTTCACTTCCGTTGCCGTCCTGTTCTTCGTCCTTCTCTTCATTCTCCCTGACGGTAGTAACGGATGGGAGTCTGTGCGACCAGGATATCTGCCGGTTGCTCGATCTCGTAGATGAGGCCGAAACTCTCGATTTTTCTGACCTCTGAGTCGATGTCATAGTGCTTGTCAAGGGAGTGACTGCTTCGCCAGGGGAACTCGTACGTGGAACAACTTCTCCCGCATCGGCTGTTGGTGAGATGACTTCTGGAGGCACAGACGCGGGTGGACTCTTGGAGCGGCGACGATTAGTCACTGGAATCCAGTCTGTCGGGCTATCAACTTCCATTGAGGTTTCCATAAACGGCATCGTTTTCCACGAATAGGCCAGCGTGTCTGTTTCGTAGAGGGTGGATGGATCAAAGTGCGAGAGATATGCGCGAGTAACGTTTATGGCCCATGCATTCAACTTCGGAGGAATATCCATCATTTGGTCGATGTGAAAACGGAAGTTATACCAAATCGATCGATGAACTTGGAGTGGATCCTTCTCCATATCCGCCCAGAGCTTATCGCATTCAAAACAATCCTCCTCGAATACGAAGAAACCAAGTGAGAGGTATCTACTCCAATTCTCTTTGGTCCCTTTCTGACGATAAGCGTAGGCGTTGGCTTCGCGACGGGCACGTTCTTCGGTAGAAAACCAATCGTGTCCGTTTTTCATCGGATGGTCCAACCACGCATCACACTGGAAGCCATAAAGAGAATCCGGGGAGTCCCAATCGTCGGGGAGTGCTAGAGGATGGACAGAGGCCTTGCCGTTTGGCTTGGTCATGGTGGCTCGTTCACGCGACAACTTCCTAATCAATATACGCAATCACGGTCGGCGGACAGATTGTACTTGCGAAAAACTCGATTCGAAAATTGTGTAGGGCAATCAAGAAGTACAAGGCTCGGCTGAACATCGATGGGTCAGAATGAAATCGGGCGTACATTACCATGAGACATACTCCCCGGTAGCATCCTGGAATTCCGTTCGTATGTTGCTCACCTTGACTGCTGCCCACGGTTGGTACACGAAACAAATCGATTTCGTCCAAGCATTCGCACAAGCACCTGTGGAAAGAACCTTGTACATGAAAATTCCGGCAGGTATCGATCTTGAAGATGGGACAAATCCCAATGACTACGTGCTCGAAATACACAGGAACATTTATGGACAAAAGCAAGCAGGACGGGTATGGAACAAGTTCCTTGTGCGGAAACTCATCGACGAACTTGGGTTCAAGCAATCCAAAGTCGATGAATGCGTATTCTACCGAGGATCGACAATGTATGTTTTGTACACCGACGACAGCTTGCTTGCGGGACCAAACAAACAGGAAATCGACGATATCATCGAGGAGCTCAGAACGAAGGCGAAGTTGGCGATAACCGTGGAGGGAGATTTGGCTGACTTCCTGGGTGTGAATATCGAGCGAAGGATCGACGGTACCATACACCTGTCGCAACCACACTTGATAGATCAGATCTTGGAGGACCTGCGATTGATCGGAGACAAGATCAAACCAAAGTCTACACCTGCTGCTTCATTCAAGGTTCTGATGCGACACCTCGAATCACCACGTTTTGACGACTCGTTCAACTACCGGTCGGTAATTGGGAAGCTCAATTATCTGGAAAAAGCGACACGAAGCGATATATCATACGCTGTGCACCAGTGCGCACGTTTCGTGTCCGATCCCAGAAAGGAGCACGGGGATGCCGTACGTTGGTTGGGACGTTACCTTTACGGAACGCGGGACAAAGGTACTATCCTGAGTCCGATGTCAAATAAGGATCTCGAGGTATATGTAGATGCCAGTTTCTGTGGAGACTGGGATCCGGCGACTGCTGCCGATGACAGAGATACCGCAAGATCGAGACATGGTTACGTCATCAACTACGCCGGGTGTCCGCTGCTCTGGAAATCCCAGTTACAAACGGAGATAGCTCTGTCGACAACAGAATCGGAGTACACCGGTCTGAGTTATGCTCTGCGCGATGCTATACCGATAATGGAGTTGTTGAAAGAATTGAAGAAGAACGGCTACCCGATCACCACGGCGAAGGCGACGGTGCATTGCAAGGTGTTCGAAGACAATAGCGGTGCTCTCGAAATGGCCAAAACCCACAAGTACAGGCCGAGGACGAAACACCTGAACATACGATTGCACCATTTCCGGGACTATGTGGAGCGAGGGGAGATTTCGATTCATCCGATTGGCACACACGACCAACCAGCTGATTTTCTGACTAAGGCCCTCAATGAGGATACATTGATTAAACATCGGGCACTAGTAATGGGTTGGTGAGTCCTCACGCCGACTTGCAAATATAGTCGCGAGAGGGAGTGTGATGATATGGGGTTACCGTCAACGGATCTACCGTATGAAACTAAACCATACGCTACCCATATTTCAGTCGGGGTTCAAACACACTTTGATAAAAGGTCATCAACAAGTGGTATGCAGTCATTTCAGTTGTGAGAGTCCAAAAGCTCCGATGTTCGTGATTAACATCGTTCGCACCTAAGACTTTATAATTCTGTTTACACCTCTTAGCGAAAGCCCTCCCATTCATCGTCGTCTGAACGTTGTTCATCCGACGGTGTCTGGTTTAAATCACATGATAGGGCACCCAGACCACGTCGTCGTCTACTGCATAATAATCGTCCTCCAAGGCACCTCGAACAACTTTGGGAAACCAACGAAGCCGCGGAGCTCCACTTGACCAAGTCCATTTGGTATTGATTCCACCTATAGCAACACTGACATCTTCGTCCATGTCACTGGATGAAAATGCAAAATTATTCTTTCCGATCGCTTGTTGCAATTGAGCGTCTTCGTTGGACTGATAAATGACGAATTCCTTCTCTACAGAATCAAAACAAAAATGACGAAATTTACAGGATCGATGAATCCATGCATTCGTTCGAAAGTTTTCGCCCACGCATTGTACCGAGGAGTGTATTGAATTCGTTGCAGACGCACGACGATGATAAACAGGATAGCCATTGAATGTCCTGTCGGGTTCACCTTGATTTCGTCTCTTTCACACTCTAATTTCTTTCCGAGTGCTGCCCTATTTGTCCCAAGAGTGCTTCTTCTTTGTGGGAACAATACAGTCGTTGCCGAAAATCTAGCTGTAGCGATTGTAAACTCATCAGTGGCTGGAACCCATGTCGATGACTGTAAACTCCCATGGAAAGACAACGGAACCAACAACACTTGAACAACCATAAGTATTGCAAGTATACATGCGAGAGTCTGAGGCGAGGAGGGATGGCACGAGCTCCGCCGTTGTGGCCCAGCTACCGTCGACGACATGGTCATTGTCACAGGAAGTAATCACGGTAGGTACTAGTCGTACATTCGCACACCATTGTAGTATCAGTTGGAATAAATGTTGATTCTGCTTCTCGTCACTTCTGGTCACTGTGTCAGGCCTCCAGTCTACTACAGTACGAGGGGTATAGCACTACTGGTACTGTACCCTCTCACCCTCCCATGGTCTGTACCATCGAGATCCGAGTAATCAACGGAGAACCCAGTGAAGATCGGATGGTATAGAGCAGAAGGAGTGGTCAACGCCATCGGGTGTGGTTGTAGCCAGTGAAGACATTGAATGGGTGCCAAATGTCCTAGTGCATCCGATGGCACATACGGAGGTGGTATACGTCCAATAAACAGGTCAGCATGCTGGTGAAATTTAATGCGCCCCGTAGGTTTTGTCATCGAATCGCTAAGGTTGTGAGCTGTGGGGATGGCTTTTGCTTCTTTCAATTGCCCCGTATCACTCCAATGTAACAGGGCAAAATATATGATGTCAACATGTCGAGTCCGACGGGTGGGGGCTTGTGCATCCACCATAAATACTGCACCGGTGTTGTCAATAAGTAGGGTTGTTGGGTCAGATTGGTCGAAGCCCAGATCATTCAACAGGGCGCGGAGATATAAGGCGGACTTGCCTGCATCGGACACACTCACAAATTCAGCCTCGGTGCTGGAGAGAGCAATTGCTTTCTGATACTTCGTGCTGAACAACACAGTCGGACCAGAAAGAAGGATGATTGTGCCCGATACGGATCGTCTGTGGGATGTATCACTGCCCCAGTCGGAATTGGAATATGCTAAAAGCAAAATAGGGGATTGAGGATGTACTGGAAGCCGATTGTGTAAGTGGGAACGTGGAACAGGTGCCGCTACCGCTGGTAAGTCAACTCGTGGTTGGGGTCGCCAATAGATGAGACCATCTTCGCGGGTGTTGTTGAGGTATGCAAAGATACGACGGATGGTTTTGTAGTGAATGAGAGCCGGGTTGGCATTGAATTGCGAAAGTTTAACAATCGCAAAAAAAATTTCAATCCGAGCGACAATGAGAGCATAGATCAATTCACCAGTCGTCATCCGAAAAGAGAAGCCGGCTTGTTTTTGGATGTTGTGTAGAGACTCTGGTGTCATCGGACGTTCGGCCGTTTAAGTTCCGCTGATATTTTGAATCACTCCGCATCGGAACCGGAAGATTGACGCTTTCAGTTGGAGCCATTCATGTTGCATCAATATCTTCATGAGATAATCCTCACACGAGATTTTTATATACCATTTTGTTTGTTGAATGTTTACACCGTTGAACTTACGGATGATCCCCAGATCATTCAAAGGTACCTTTAAATGGGTTCCAATCTGGCGTATGATGTCCTGACAATCTTGTTGTGCCGGCGCTGACACAGAAAAATCATCCAATTGGCATAGGATCATTTGAAGATTGTCCTCAGAATCCCGTCGACTGTATAAACACTTTTCATGGGTAGTGGGGAAAAACTTTAATGTGTTCACCAGGATATTGTGAATGTGTCGTTCCGCTTCAAGATGTCATTGCGATGCGTGGTTAACAGGGAGAACATATCCAGGAGTGATGGGCGGACGTCCTTTACATTCTGTCCACCACTCCCTAAATTGATCGTCAATTTTCAGATGCATATAGAAAGGTTCTGTTGCCGGCGGAGCTTCCGCAAAAGCGTTACCAGCATCGGCGCCCATTGTGAGTAGACATATTTGTGCGGTCATTGCCCAGTAGACTCTGCATGCAGGCTGTTCGACGCAGGTCACAGGTCGCATAGGTTTCTGCCACTGTTGCCGCCTCCGTATGTGCCATCGGATGCACTACCGGCTACCGGTACATTCGGCACCCATTCAATGTCTTCACTGGCGGCTGCTACAACTACAACCATACCCGATGGCGTTGACCACTCTTTCTGCTCATAACCTGTCAGGCCTCCAGTCTACTACAGTACGAGGGGTATAGTAGTAATAAGTGGTTACAGCACTACTGGTACTGTAGCACCTCACACTGGTCATGGGTCATGGGGCATGTATTCATATACATGTACAATCCACAGCAACATATATATATATTTATACTGGAGTGTACGAGCATATCCACAACAATAGTCCAGTTATCACACGCAACAACGGGTACTCCAGTATAGTACTAGTTGAGTATCGAATACCCGTTGCACAGGGACTCCAATGCATACCGGTAGTGGAGTGTCGTACAACATCATCTCTTAGGCTGCTTGTACTACTACTATGTCATAGAGTGTCTCATTGAGAATGTTATATGACTAAAGATGCTGTTGTTTCATTGCATCTATGCAAAGCCACCTGTGGCCTTTGCTTCGGTGTATCTTGAGCCTCGGGTCGAAGCTTAGGATCCTTCCCAAGAAGGTTTGTTGGAAAGTAATTATCTGGTTTACGGGTAGTGGAAGAAAATCGACCAAAGGTCTTGAGGTCCTTGGATCTGACAGTCATCAGGGGTTGCTTCTGCAGAATTGATTGGCAGCATAATAGTGGTGTAATTGAGCCAAGTGCTCCTTTTGGACCTCACCAAGCTTGCTGTATTGTAAAGTCAAGTCTTGGTCACCATTGTATAGCTAGACAACCTCAGACGTCGATAAGGTACTGCCCCTTTTGTCAGTGGCGGGAATATTGGAGGGATGCACATTTTAAGAGGAATCTTGCCGGTCGGATGACAAAGTGTATTACACCCTCCACCCTCCAGTACAATGTCAGATGTAACGCGGGCTGCGAACAGGCCTCCCTATTTTCGGTTTTTTTTTAAATTTCGGGAATTTTCCCGAAATTAAGGTTCGCAAAACTCCCGAATTTAAGGGTGACGTGGCACTTTTCTCTCGTACAACGCCGTGTTAAAAATGGTCAAACTTTGACGGTCTAAGGGATAGTGAAAAACTGGTGGATTTTAAATTCTGAAGTTACAAACTACTCACCATGACACCCAAGAAGGCCATGGATGCTTTGAAATTCCATCAAAACTGATATCTGAAGTATACTTTGCAGATTTGTTGAGGTCATTTTGTGTCAACAGGAGTGTAGAGCTTGGTATGATAGCTGTGTACTGTGTACACATATTGGCGGTGACAACAATGATGCCACACTCCTGACCACAAGCACAAGTGGGCATCAAATAACTAAAACATATTACACAACTCCATGGTGCACTGATTTGTTTATCACATTCACAAACAACATGCACCATTCTTGTACTAGCGGTGAGCAATAAAGAGCAAGCTAGTACAGCTCCTATGACAAAATACATGAAGAGACATTGAACCTAAGGTCATTTTCACAACAACCAGAAGCCGTTCCTTCGTCCCCCTTGATGGAAGTATTGTGCTAAAAATAATCATTGAATGTCTCAGGATGTCACCAGCAATATGATTATGCGGATGTGAAGATGTGGAGGACCTTACCTTTTTCTGAATGTGAGGAGGAGGGCAATGAAAGTTCTTTTGTTTGACTTGCTTTTAGTACAATTTGTATCATATTTCTTATGTCCAGCCATGCAGCAACAGAAGCTATAAAGGAGGTTATTGTTGTTTGCTTGCTGCATGCCACCCTTACTCATCCTTGTCCTTCTTGAGTGGGTGAAAGGGAGGAAGCAAGCAGCAGTGAAGCTGGCTGGGTCACCAGCCTCCCGTGACAGTGTTTCTGAGGAAAGGAAGAAGGACCTTGTATCTACAATTGCGGACAATTTTGCAGAATTAAGTGTGGAGGATGGATGCGGGAGGTCCTTCTTGATGACATTTGTCCCCTTCCGTTTTACCAGCAAGAAGGTCTTCTTGGTGCTGTGTTGCATTGCACCGAGGGATTCCTCCAAAGGAGCATCGCAACATCAAATGGATTGCCTCTTGCTTGCTGGTGAAGATATTGGAGCAAGGCATTGAAGAAATTGATGCCCTTCCATGATGCCTCCTTGAAGATTGCCTTACGCAAGAAATATGCTGGAGGATTTTAGGTGAGTTTGGAAGCTGTTACCTATGAGAGTGCACTTCAATCCTTCAGAGAATTTTGTGTATACAAGGAAAAGAGAAGAACTTCATGGTGATGTTGCTCATCCAGCATGTCCAATATGAGCTTGGTGGAATCTGTCTTCATCATTCTCAATTGGACAGCAGGGGACATGAAGTCGCTGTTGAAGATGCCATTAACAGTTCTCTTTCTTGGACTATAATTACAAATGCAAAGAATACAGGACCTTGGAGAGTCTTTCAAATTAGTTATTAGTTCATGAATGGTAAAAAAGGAGGTACTTTTATGCACTCAATGGTGAGTAAACTACGGCAATTAAGTAGTTCCCGAATTTAAGCCCGAAAATAAGTTTTCAAAACTCCCGAATTCAGCTATTTTCGTTATTTTCGGATTTACACGAAAATAGGGAGGCCTGGCTGCGAATTGCGCTCAATCAACAATCAACTATCACATGTGTTAGATGAGTTGCACGGCGCAGCAGCCAGTAGCCAGTACAAATAATAAAAAAACACCAAATCTAATTTAACGTGCTGCCGCTGTGTCCGGGTTATATAGACGCTCGACCCACACGGTGAGACCGTAGCCTGGGTTTAGGCTAGACCCCACAAACTTGGTTTTTCCTCATCGTGTCCTATCGTTTTGCCCAATATGACTTCAACGAACGCATCCCCGAAGTCGCTAATTTAGTCGCCCTCTTCACGCTTAGTCTCAGAATCGGTTCATTGATCTGCAACCAGGTTTTTATATGCCACGTCGACTTGGCTTCGTGGTCACGAACATCCTCCATCAATAACTCCTGGACAGTCGGTTCGTACATGTTTCGTAACGCATACAATTCTCTCAACGTTTGTAAGGCATTCCTCCTGTCCGCAATCGCGCTCAACCTGGCGTCTGCTCCGTGCAAATCATTGTTTCGGCTTTCCCATAACAGATACCAATTGTCCCACAATCGCCCAATCATAGCAACCTGCCACTTAGAACCTTTTTTGCTTTTCTTCGAATTATAATTTGGTCGTGTGGCATAATGAGCATCCTGCAAATCAACCCATTCGTAACTGAATCTGCCAAGAAATATGTGTCTCCAACCAATCTTGTTTTGTTGTGTAATGAGGCGTTCGTACTCGTCGTCATAGATCGCCGTGTCTAATTGGTATGACTCTGGGTCCGCACACGTGAACCAACCCTTGATACCGTCCAAAAGTATAGTTCTTAGGCCGGGACGAAATTCCCATTTGGCACAAGTCTTTCCAAGGACCTCGAGTAAGTTCACTCGCCACACCGCTCGACTCGAATGCGCGCATCGCAGGATATGGTCCCAATCCTCATCACCGCACGGACACACCGGGCACCCTCGTCGACTGGGATCACGTCTATGTTGCCGATGATTAGTCGGTAGTATCTCGTGAACTAACTTAATGAAGTGGTCTCGTCTCTTGATTCTCTTGTGTAAGCATGCAGCGTGAGCTTTCCAATTGATCCGTTCCGTCGTACTGTCGTTCCATCCATTCCGTGCTTGAAGATGGACCAATAATGGACCGTAAGTCGCTTGATGTCGGATTGCGGTTTTATATTTTGTTGTGACCGTTCCCTTTGGTGTAATCAAATGAACGCCGGCCTCCTCTGTCAACAAGGCATGAGGTCGAAGCGCACCGTACTCTCGCTGGAAAGTGTTAGCCAAGGCATCAGCATCCACATTTAGTTGTGCCATGAGACTCAATTGCTGATAAGTGCCGCGACGATCTTGATGACCGCGGACATGTTCCAGACTGAGCCCCGGCATTTCGCAAAGCAACCGACGGATATTAACGATCAAGTCCCATTCTGGACTCAGTGGATCCAACGGGAGCTGCACGGGTTCCGGTTCGGAGGCGGCAGCTTCCATCACGGATGGTTTTCGTTTAATGCCAAGTACCGTCTCCACCAGACTCAAACTATCTGTCGCTAGTGTACCGTGCCACGGTTCATGTTGGTACGTAAACTCTGCGAGGCGCTTCAAGAAACACAACATAGCCAACATTCCATACGCTTCGGACCGATACGAATTCGGGTTTGCTCCTGGGGCTGGGCCCATCCCTTCAGCTGACCTCTCTCCTAAGTCCGTGCTCAACGTCCATCCGTACGCACCCATTTGCTTAAGCCATACCGACCCGTCGCTGACACCTCGTACGCCGTGCGATAAAGCGAGTCCTACCGAAAAGGGATCCGTCGGTAGGTTCGTGCGGGATAATAAATCATACTCCCATGGCTCAAGATCCTCAACATATTGTTCAAACGTTGCCACCTGTACGGGATGATGAAGAACACGAACGACACTTCTCTCGACTACAACCCACTCCTCAGCTGCGACTTGACTAACCTCCACAGGAACCGCCTCGAGAGGAATCTGATGCCATTCGACCTGTTTTAGCCAGTACAAATAATAGTACCACTGGCCACTGACTACCGGTGACGAAATAAATGCAGTAGAATGCTGTACTCCCGTACTAGGAACTGTGAATCCATTTGGAAATGTGACTACGTACAACGTCACACATGTACTGTACCGATATCAGACCACAAGTACTTGTACTGGACTCGGAATCTGTAGATTCAAGGTGGCGCGCACTGTGGCGCAAAGACACCTGTGGCGAGGCGCGCGGCAATTTTGTCACGTTCGTGATCATTTCATAGTTGCTCATCCTCATACTTGCGAGGACGTGAACAATCAGAACAATCAGAACAATCATCGCACACCGCACACCGCACACCGCCACTGCCATGAATGAACCAGAATTCCATCGCAGACTTGAAGCAGTTGATACCAATGCCAATGCCAACAATGCGAATGTGAATGACTCATCGTCAGCTCCAGCCGCCAAAAAGGCAAAAGGCGCCGCGCGCATTTTGACCTTTAGCGTATCTCATTCTCCAGTTCAAGTGCAAGTTCTCTCCACACAGACGCTTTACGATTTAGTTGATATAATCTGTCGAGAAACGACGATTGGACGAAACGAATCAGCCGATGCTCACATGTGGAACATTCGTCTCCTGCCGGGAAGGAGAGTCTACGAATCTGGAGATTTTCCTTGTCAATCGGAACGTCGTGCCAACAGGACAATGCTTTCTGATTTGGCTTTGGTGCCGAAGACGACCACCATGATTTTGAATTATGACTATGGAGACGATTTGGAGTACAAAATTACTTGCGAAGAAACAAATGGCAATACTGGTGATGCAGATCCTGTCGTTGTGGATGAGTCCTTGTTTCCTCGTCGCAAACCAACGGTTGCGCCGAATGGATACATTCTATACGATGCGCAGGATGTCGATCTCAATGCCCTTTTCCCAACCTTCAATGGATGGGCATTTCAAGACCAAGACGCTCCTTCGGTTGAGTTGAATCTCTTCCAGGCGGGTGGAAAACAGAACCATGGTTACGTCCAGAAAGATAAGGATGGGCTCATTCACATGATTTTTCTGCCATGTCAGGCTGGTGATGATTTGTCCGTCTATCTTCATTGCTTCGACTACGCTTCACAGTTCAAGTACGCAACCCATGGGGAATATCCCATGTACAGCTGGTTCAGCATGGTGGTCCTTCCAGAGGGACATAAACCCACAGTGTCGAAGCGATATTCTCGTGAGCTAGAAGATGGCTTTATTGAAATGAGAGTTGCCTCCTTTCCGCAAACGATCCGCCTCATCAATTCAGCCTTTCCCAAACTTGCTGCACTTGCTGGATATCGCAAGGATAAGCAGGTTCCTCGTGGATGGTTGACCTATAAAAACAAAATCTTGCGTCTCTGTTCTGGTGGTGCGACCGTTCACAAGTCCGATGCGCCCAAGGGAACAGCATTTGATGGCATGTGTCAACACTATCCAGCCGATGAATCTGCAATTCTCGTTCAGATGGATGTGGAAATCGATTCTCTTCATCACTTGTTTTGTGTTGCAGAGGGTTTGTTGCAGACTCGTTGAGCAATCAACACGATCCAGCGGATGAATCTGCGATTCTCTTTCAGATGGATGTGGAAATCGATTCTCTTCACCACTTATTTTGCGTTACAGAGGGTTTGTTGATGCTCTGTAACGTGTGTCCCTTGCTGCACGTGTGCAAGGCGTCCGATGTGACCATATCGGGTAGCTGTTGAGCAATGATATCGGCCAGTTTCAAATCTAAATTGGCAATGGCATCTTCGGCATCATTTCCGGTTGCCAAGAGAAAGGTTATATCCGACCGACTGTAGCCGCTCATTATTTTTCCATTCACATCCACCACTGGTATAGCAGAGAGTTTGTGGTCGTGAAGCAGTTCCAACGAATCTGCAAAAGCCTATCGGGTCCAATGGTGATGAGCGCATCGTTGTAGGTTCCGATTTGCAAGTCGTAAATCGAATCATCAAAGAGTCTCCGTTGTTCCCGAAAGTGCGTAACAACGTGCTCAAAAACGTTCGAGTAGATAGCAGTCGCCAACACTCGCATGTCTTCGGGGAACACAATGGATAAAGAATCGAGTCCATTCCGATGCTCTATCAAGAATTCTTTTCATGTATCATATGGCTGGATGCATATTTTGGGTACACGAGGTAGCTCTACGTAGGCCTAGTATTAATTTTTTTATTTCCGACGTCAAAAGTATACCAAGGTTACGGTACAGCTACTGAATTGGTGATTCTAATCGGGTTGTCAGTGCAGCTTTTGTTCATCTAGCCGAAATAGACCCCAACTGTGGCAATGAAGAAGTAGCTAGTCTAGTCGATGTACAATATAATGTTCGAGAGTTTCAGAACCCGCGACGTGAGCGCCAGCGTGACGAGATCTGCACCAACAAAGCAAGGTAATGGCAACAAGATGGTGAGCAGTCATGAGTCATGACCAGGAGGAATGAGCCCACAGTCGAACACCAAGAAAGGGTATGCTGAAATCAAAGTGATTCCATCTCATCCGCCATGCTCTTGATTGCCCGGCTTGTTGGATAAATATAGTGAGGTCTGCTTTAAAGAAAGCAGCATTATGATTGTACGCAACATGATTGCAGGCGACCGCACCCAACAAAATACATCCGAGATGTGCCATAGTAGCATATTCATTCAAATTTCTTGGCAGGGTGAGGCAGCCACTCAGAAAGTAGCATTTGATCTTTCAATCAACACCAATCAATTTGAAGTTGTTGACAATTAGGTTTGTATTGGGCAGCAGGATTGTGTAGTTCATGCCAATCTTGTATGAGATATCTTGGCTGGTCATTGACATATCCTGACAAATCGAATACTGGCCAAGAAGTCCGGTTATTCAAATTGATATTGACATATATCAGCCAATTCTGTCTCTCGATTCATGAACTTGAATGGGCAGAGAATTGGCAACTTCTGGATAGGTTTTACAGCAAAATCTCGAAACTTGCGCACCACCGCCGTGTCGGGTGACAAATGCAAGTGAAGGGCTCCCAGCGTCAAGAAGTTCCTCACACGTGCGGTGTCCATGACTCGAGTCCTGCAGGATGATGATGGGTGATTCCTTATCTCTTAGCAGTGACAACAGATCACGAGATGCCGTGATGCATTGATCCAGCGATGGAACCAGGATTGGGCTCTAGTAGCCAAAACGTTTGGAGCTGCTTGCTAGCACCATCAAGGAGCACACCAACAACAGAGGCTTCATCGGTGACAGTATCAAATTCATCTTCCCTGTTAGTCTGCTATGACCTTCATCTGTATCCAGGCAATGCATGCCCAACTCATGGCACTTCACATGTCACGTCGTGAGAGCAAGCCATCGGTCGACACATCGACAGCCAACAAATTGATCCAACGTCTGGGGAGCAAAAGTTCCGAGGAGTGACATTCTGTGAGCCTCTTCCGTCCTTATTTTGAAAGGAAAAAGTAGGAATGGTGAAAATGCTTCCAAGAATGTTCCAAACGGAGTTCACCACGTGTTCGCCTCGGGTGGGGATGCTCTAAGGGTTCGAATCTGGATCCATCCCAAGATCCACTGTCATCGTCATCATGGTTCGTGACATTTGGTATGACTGACACCAACACTCAATTGGGCAACATGCTGGTAACTGTTCTCTTCATCAGACAACGTTTCTGGAATCACAAGAGAAGAAGGTGCTCCCCTTTACTGCCATCTCCTGGCGCGTGATCAGTAGAAATTGGAATGGTCGTGAATTTATCAAAACTGCGTTTTCTGTGGAGCTTCAATGTGCTTTCACTCATGAAGAGCAAGGAGATGATGTAGCTTCAAGAAGCTCCACGGAATATCAAGAATTGGTTGAGATATTCACTGCCATGGTCAATGGAATGAAAAGCAAGTGATTTGGCGTGTAAATCAATTTTCAATATGCGAGCGCTAAAAAAATAGTGGTACTAGTACGTAGAGCTCTACCTCGCGAATCCTCTTCGTGAATCCAGCCATATAAAATGTAGCCAAGCCTTTCAGTGATCCGTGACCATCCGTGACCCGTTTCCAGTGCCATGTACGACAGTATGCCATACAGTAGATCCCTCTGCTATCGGTAGTCTATTGTCTAGCACAATTATACCCTTAGTAGAAAGTAGCGTAGAGACCTATGACTACCGGTAGAGTACTTGTAGTGGTCCACTCATCAGAGTGTGAGGCAGGCTGTGTTATTTTGGGAACTTTTTCTTATTTTGGGAATTTGTTCCCAATTAAACATTTTAAAAGTTCCCGATTTAAACCTTGTAGAATACGTAGGATTCAGTAGAGCTCAACTGGCCATCGCCCGAATCTTTTTTGGACTGACGTCGTACTGGCAACTCGGTCAAAGTAGTACTGAATTACTGTATTACTGTGTGATATCATCGATGTACTGACGATCCACGTAGCAATCACGTAGGACTCACACTGTACTGTGTACTGTAATGTTCCCAATTAAAGTTCCCAAAATAAGTTTCAAAAATGTCCCGAAATAAGTTATTTTGGTGTTTTGGGAACTTTCCCAAAATAACACAGCCTGGTGTGAGGTGTGAGTATCGTACTGTGCTACTAAGTAGTCGTGTTAAAATTACATTCCTTGAATACATATCGTCATCTACCAGGGGTTGGAATAGTTATACTACCGGTTCTGGTATACCCGGTTTCCCGGTTTTGAACCGTACCATAACTGGCATTTAAAAAAACACCCCGGTTTTGAACCGTACCATAACTGGCATTTAAAAAAACACCCCGGTTATGACTGACCTGATACCGGGCCCAATCATAACTAACTACTGCTGTGGCACAGTATAGTATTCTGAAAAACTTCTTGGTTATCGAGGATACTGGGTCGTACGAATTTCATGTGAATGACTTGAGAGCACAATTTTCTTATATTTAATGGAGTTTTCCAGCTTGGCAACCTCTAATATACTTGCACATATACTAAACTCTTCTATACATGTTTATCATATGTCTATTTCTAGGCGGATGCATTTCATGTTGCTAGCCGGAGAAGGCGGGCGAATTGATCAGGAGCAGATTGAGGTAAAGAAGCAATAAGACATAATGCAGCAGCAGGTGGTAGGCAGGGAGGCATAGTTGTGTGTCAGAGAACCAGAACCGTGGAACTCGAAGGATGGATATAGAAAGCGATGAAACAATGACAGAGTTTCATATCGCTACGGTAGGGTGATCACGTATGCGGTGGTCCGAAGTAGGATGTGATAGGCGGCTGTATCAGGATCGAGGCACGACAGGACTCTCGGCGTCCCGTCTGGTGGTCACGGATGTCGCTGGTTGGCACCGGTGCGTGAGGATAATAGGTGGAGAGGAGTTGTTGGCGTGTCCCAGTTGCTGACGAGTGGGATGTAGCAAGATGCGCAAGGCGCAGCCAGCGTTTCCGTTGGCGGGGAGACTGACGCAGGCGATCGTCAAGAGGGAGAGTGAAGTAGCTTTGAAGTATGGAAGACAGAGTAGAACTCACACTGTATAGCTGTGAGATAGCGGCATTGAGGGAAGCATGGACAATGGCGAGAGAATCAGGGTTGGATGCATGGAGTATGTCATTTCTTCTCCTCCATATGGCCATGGAGTAGTCTTGAACAGCAGTGATCATTATCCCCAACCACTATTGGAGTTCCCCGGACTCAAGATCTCGTATCTAACACCGACATGGATTTCATCTCTACGCCAGTTCCTCTCGAACCATAACCTGACAATGTCTGTTTCAGATGACCTACGACTTGAGAAGTTGGGTACTCATGACAAATTTGTGATGCAACCGTCGCGATTGGTTCAGTACACGGGCAGCCAACAAAGAGACATCAACTTGGTAAGAATATACCTTCAATGCACTACGATCTCTGAAATGCGAGCTGTTCAGGATCCACGGTGTATTGAAAAGGAAGCGCTAGCGGGTGTACGACACAGCAATTTTGCACCAAAACCGGGGTGGCCACGACTAGAAGAGCCAACGTCAACGCAACGCCGTCTGTGGAAACGGTATCTCTCGTCTCAGTTTCTGCGATACGGGTCGCTCTGGAAACGTGTACCATATATAAGAACTAATTATCGGGTTAACACCGCCCTCGGTCTTTAGTCAAGACCAAAGAGTGTACCCCACCGCAGCCGTACCATTTAACCGGTAGGCGACCGTAATCTAAACTAAACCCCGTTGACCCCATACACTAATAAATCAATCTCCAGGTCATGCATTACCTGTCCTTCGGCACAGGACGAAAAATGCCGTCATTAACATTTGTCGTTTTCATGAGTCATTCGAGCCCTTGCCATATTCATATATCGCAGCCACCGTCGTCGTGACGTTGGCGACATCTTTAGTATGTCGGATAGTGGTCGTTCACAGTAATGTCTGTCGCCCGCTGGTACTCGCTCTGGTTGCGCATGCAAACTGCATATTTCGGCACGTTCGGTGTCACGGATTTCGCATTGTTCCTTGTCATTAGATTCGTGCAAGACTCTGTTCCTCGATTTCCACAGTTGTTGCGTCAGAAGATGCATCGCTCTCAAAATGACTCAACATTGTGAAGACCCTTCCTGCTTGACTGTCAAGTGAATTTCCGTACAAAGATTTTTGAGCAGTATCCCGCCACGCCACGCTCAAGTAGCCTTTGATCGCATTGTCCCATCCAATTTGTGTCTGGTCTCGAAGCGCGACTCGAAGACTGTCTCTGATTTCCCCCGAAAAATCCGTCAACATTGGATGGAATTCTCGATCCTCGATCCATGCAATTACGTCATCCTTCAAGAACTGAAACACAGGATGATACTCCTCTGGTGACATCCTCCGTCTGAACTCCTTGAGTGCTGTAGCATGGTCCGGGTTTTGCTGACACCGAATGACATGTGTAGATGTTTCAATGACCGTTCGACAGCACGGGCATAGTTGAAGTTTTGCATCTTTGATGGTGGCCACGTTATATCGCTGTTTCCCAGTGTGCCATTGATCGAAAATGAACTTTGTATGTGCAATTTGCTCAGATGATGTGAGTCGCCGATGAAAAGAGCCAAAAGCCTCGAAGTCAACTCGTTGCCACACCTGATCCGGCCATCGCTGCCTCGACTGTATGTATTGTCGAAGATGGTATCCATTGATGTGGAAGCGCAGGCTTTCTTCAATCTGGCTCGTGAGCCGCAAACCATTTATGGAGATCGAGACTCTTGACTCAGGCGTGTGCTCGGTGTGTTCCACTGACTGACGATGTGATGGATGCTCACGATACCAAGTTGCTAACTCATCCGCTCGATTGTTACATTGAATATCATGCGATCGTCTTGTCACGCTTCGTGAGGAATCACGCTGGTGCCCCTTGACCCATACGGGAGTGATGGTGCGCCGCAGGTTCACAGTCTCCTGCCGAATAAGGCCTAAATAGTCGGAATTGTGTGGTTGACGACTCTGTTTGACCACCCGAGAGGTTTGTCGGCTGACGTTTGTTATTGCGGACTTGCTATCGGTGACCCACCGAAAGTTGCATTGATGTCGTTTGCCCCATATCGTGTGAAGTAAAGAAGACAAAATAATAACGATGCTGCATATCCGCCAAGTTCGCTCCTAGTGGAGCTTGAAGTGTCGAATGGCCCATCGATGGGACCCGCGCCTTCAGCCAAGATTTTGTTACGATGTGTACTCAGAACCCATCCGAATGTGCCTTGTCGTCCTTTGAGTCCGCCGTCGGATGCAATCGTCAAAGTCTGTTTTCGTTGGCACTCGTCCCAGAGATCAGCGTCCGATACCATGGGACGAACATATGCAAGGAGTCGTTTCCGACGATGTCTGGGTAGAGATGTCCTTGCCTCCGAGAAGTTCGTAGCGGCTGGAGACAAGTTCGATAACTTCTCTTTGATCTCCTTCAAAGATGGGCGTGGAGACGTTTGCCAAAATCTGCCATACCGAAGAAACTGGGAGGAAATATACTTCCTCCACATACGACGTTGTGATGCTGTCAAATTTTCTGGCGAGGCCATGCAGGTTGAGCGACAAAGTTGACTGGTCTGTGGGCGTCAAGAGCCCACTCCGCTATTTTGAATGAGTCAGATGGATCGACAAGATCTGCAAGTGTCGTCACCTGCAGATAAATCCGGACCAAGTTCAAATCGCGTTGCTGATTGGTGCTGTATCTCTGTAGTCGAGCGGTATCCATGATGTATTTATCATGACGTCCCTGCAGATTGACTTTGTATTGGTTCGTCAATGTTATGCTGATATTATGATTGGACATAAACTGCCGCATGGATAGAATCAATGTTGGAGTGAGATACGGAATGTGAATCGATGGTTCCTCCAATAGAAAATGCGACATGCCAGATTCCAATTGGGATGCCTGAACCTGAAGGAGAAGTAGTTTACCGACTTTTGTGCCACCGAATACTTCATGCCGAAAGTATTTTATCATTTCAATTCCACACTCGGTGCGAAGATCCAACAGATCGAGACCTCCCATTGCTAGCGGTCCATACCTTACAGCTGTTGGAAGTTTACTCGAGAGGCCGAGTTTCTGTACGATAACAGGCATAACCTTAGATTGGATGCGATCAAGTTCCTCTTCATCCACAGCGACTCCGGAAGAGAATACCTCATAGCGGGCGAGTAGATGGATCGATGAAAAACTCGGACATCCAAAGGAGTAAGGCGGGGGGAGCGAAGGTAGATAGAATATTGGTCCGCCTTCTTTTAGAGCACCGTTATGTGATCCGAAAAATCACCCAAAGGTGTTTGATGGACCCCCAGAATTCGCGTCGACGCAGATAGCTTTAATCGCTTAATTGGAACTTTCGGTAGTGTGTTGGTCTGTTGGAAAAGAGTTATAGTCGGGTCGTTCTCTGAGATTTCTCGAATTTGAGGTCGCCCCTGTCGCCAATCCCAGTACATAACGTACCACGAGCACTTAGATAAGTTCAAAGCCCCTCCCGAGTAGTGAAGAAGTTGCTCCATGTTTGGGCTGCTGATTTGAGAGCCGAAACCAACTGGGTGAGCGAGCGTGTACCGTCATCCGTCAGACCAATCGCTGTGTCGTCGACAAATGCGTCAACGAGGCGTTCATGGTGTATTGTTCCATCCGCTGATCGGAAACTGATTCTATCTGGTACCAATCTGTCCAAAGTGTTCAGTAGGATGACCACGAGGGATAGCCATACCGCCGGCGATGCACCACTACCCTGGCCCGTCCCAAAAAGAGGCTCCATTGATGTACCCGTATAAAACTCCTCCGAAACCCCGTACACCGTTTTAACCGTGTACTGATGTGCAATATGGTAACTAAATTTTCACATGTTCAGTGTTACCGGATAATGGTGTCCGTCTTTCCTGTTCTTACAATGTACATGGTCGAGTAAACAAATATGTTAGCTCAACAATATATTGTTACTTTTAACCATATCAGCAACATATTGACTTGTTTCATAAACATTTATGTTAACATATTTTGCTTCTTGTTACTTTCTTATAACGACAATACACCATCTTTGTTAAGTGATTCCGTTGTAAAATGACCATATTTGTTGTCGTTTATGTTGCTTAGTAGATATATATGCTGTTGACTATGTTTCTTTGTAACTATATATGTTACTCCTAAATTCAATTGTACAAATCACAATTGTTGATTAAATCCACCTATATTGTTTCATTACGAGTTGCTGATGTTGTTGTCACTTCTAACGAGAAGGCACCCGATGCAACGTCTAGTCATCATCTGAGTCCCAGTCCGCCTCGACAGGCACCATTGCTTCCGCTCTCTCCAACGTATTATTGGGCGCTGCACCACCTGCATCTAGCTCGTCATCCTGATTATCACCAGCATTCTTCTTTCCAGCGCTTGCCCTGCAGAAACGCATCAACTCCTTTTCCATTTGCTCGGCTTCCGGACACGCCCTGTCCTCTTCAACCACCTTGCGCAATGCATTGAACTGGCTAATTCCGTCGCGACTCCACCCACTGTACTTGCATTGTCCCGCTTTTTTTGAGTATACTTTCCCGCCATTCTTCTTGCTTTCTTTTGTATTCCCTGCCCGCTGCCTGTTTCTGCTTCTGTTGTTGTGCTGTTGTTTTCCGTTCTTGGTCCAGTGCCTCCTGCCTCCTCCTCCGCTACGACTTTCCACTTCTCCAAGTAATTGTCGATTAGCAACAAACCGAAGGCTTCGTCGCTCACACTCACAATTTTGATCCATTGCTCTCTCGCGCCGCCGAAATGAGCTGTGTTGTTTTGCATTTCTCAAGACGTTCGCACCACAAACACATTCCAAGAAGTTGTTGAAGAACCAGAAGAACGCCCTTTTTCCCTTTCTGACGTAGATCTCCTGAGCTTGCAGAATTCCTCGAATGTGAAGAACTCTTCACGCGCTTTTTGAAGTCTTTGATTGCATCCCTTGCAATTTGGGAGCCGGACTGTTCGCAAGTACTTCGTTTTTGGTTCAACGCCTTAGTGAAACATTTTTCGTATGTCAATTGAAACACGTACGGATTCTTGGGCCTCTCCACCTCTCTCACCTTTTGAAAAGCCTTGGTGAATGATGCTTGACTGGTTACAAACTTGATCCTACGGAACAAGTTGTTTTTGACAAATATCGTAATCCGCGCCACATTCTTCTCCACTGTCGGAACTTCCAACTCTGCATTAAACTGCAACTCCCGCGGCCTGTAATCATTTGTTGCCCTGCTTGGGGGCTTTGACGCCTTCGAAGTTCCGTCCTCGTCCTCGCTCGGAGGATCAGCCGCACCTTCCTGGGCACGGCGGCTCGACTCCTTACGATTCTGTTGCTGACGTTTCAAGGAGTTGCTGCGACGACGAGAATCCTCGTCATCGCCCGATGATTCGTTGTCATCTGGTGAGTCATGAATAGCATCGGGGGTTCGAGGAACTTTCTTACCCCCCGCCTCGGTATCATCATCCCTGTCGCCATCAGTAGATTTGTAGGACGAGTCATCATCCGAGTCCTTTCGTTCAGAACCCGGGTTGTTGCGTGGTGGGGGCGGAGCCCTTTTTGCTTTTGCCCTGTTTGTTTTCTTCCTCTTTGCCTTGCCGCCCGAACCAACAACACGCTTTTTTCCCGGTTTCTCCAGCTCAACTGTCTCCACAGGGTCCGTTTGCTGTCCTGTCTCCAATAGTTTTGCACGTTTTGCCGCCTTCCTTTTCTCCTCTTTCAGTTTCCTCTTTGTCCGCGCCGTTGGTGTTTCGGGTTCACCGTTCCTGTCTAGACGAACGCGTCCGCCTTGTCCTTGTTTGCTCCGAGTGCGCGTTGCTGGTGAGGATTCCAGAATGTTTGTCACCACTGGAGGCATGACGGCTGCAATGGACAAGTACAAAAAGCAAGCAATGGGTTAGAAACAAGTCTGACTGGTACGTTTCAATTCGCAGCAAGTGTGAGTTCAATAACAAGATTGCAATTTTTAGTCATGTACTCTTTTTTTTGAATCAGAGAACAGTTTTGGAAGCGTGCACTTGTTGTCCTGTTTGTTCATCATGTAACTGTACATGATTTGAACATAAATTTATTATGTTCAATTTTAACAATAATTTAACATGTGCATGTCATTTATGTTGTTTGAATGTACTTGCGTGTTCACTACATAACGTCGTAAATGTACAGTTTCATCTACTTGGATGGATATGTGTAAGGTTTTGAATATATACGACATGTGTGTAGTGCAGTCTTGTTTTTGCATGGGCGGCCTCGCCAATCATGTATCGTCAGTACCGGTAAATGTCGTACGCAGCAGTGGTACTATTAGTTCGTGTATATATGTTTATTAGTAAGGTGTATACAAATATATTTATTAACATATCTTTGAATATGTGTGTCGCGTTGAATACATAGGTGGATTATGAATCTTATGACAGTTTGAGACACGAATCATAAAAATTCGACTACTGTCGATACGTATGCTGCAGTACAACGGCCATGTAGCAGTATGCAGTCCAGTCATGGGAAACTAATAAATCATACATACATGTAAATAAGCATTCTCTTTTTTGACTACTAAACTTGATTAAGTACAACATACTTATGCGATGTGTATGTCATTTTATTATACATATACACGGATACTTAATTAACATTGCTACGAATTAAATCTATGTATTAAAACCATGTATATATGGCTGTACTCGTGCAATTACTCTAAGTAAATGCACCTCATTTAAAGGTCTTGCTTGGAGTTCCCATGTGTGAAGTTTCCTTTTTTTGCATAGCACGCAGTGTATCTTGTTTTGCCTGTTTTCTGCGCGCACTGACACCAAAAATCACAATCTGGTGTCAGAGTACTTCTATGAAGTACTTCGTTCATTGATTGTGTTTCGCAACATAACGTCGCCGTCGGATCGTTCTCGCTTCCTTTGAGACAAATTGACAGTCCGCGCCAGGAAGCGCGTTGATTGCTTTGTCAAAAAGGACACGGAACTGGCATTGTGCGGCTCACTACCTGCCAGGAAGCAGTAGAGAGCCCGATGTCGCCAAATCGACGCGACGTTGGTTGCGTTGGCGTGGATGTTGTGGTGGAGAACGGGATGACGGTTGTGGCGGAGAGGAAGGTTGTGGGAGTGGGGTTGGCGAAGACGAAAAAGCTCGCAAAGAAGAGGAAAAACGCGAAGAAGAAGGCTGCGGAGACCGGGAATAGGACTTCCCCAACTATGGCGTGTGTCAGGAACCTGGGGAACTCGCCACGTGTTCCGGGAGCGGACAGTGGGAAATTCCTTCCTACTGGGCGAGACGAGAGGCAGAATCGCCCAACTCATCAGCGCATTATGACGCTGTTGTCCATGGCCGTTGTTCCGGAGGAGAGGATTGCATTCAGGCGGAGATTTGTGAAGGCCATGCGGGGTGGTGATGGGGAGTGCCGCGAATTGTTGTGTTTTACTCCCGTGAGCGTCATTGCAAAGGCTTTCGGATGCAAGCCGTTTCAATTGCGTTCCGCTGCCGACATGTTCCCGGAGTCCGGACTCCAGTCGGAGTTCCTCAACGAGTTCTACGTGATGGACGTGATACTCAATCGGGCTCCTTCACCGGCCGTTTTGACTGGCGGTGGGAAGGGGGGGAGGAGTGGTGGTGGCGGCCGTCGTTCGCATTGCGATGACTGCGATGCAGTCCGTCATGCCCTGTCACGCAAACCGGAAGACATCGGCCCTGGGATGGATCATTTCTACCGGGCTGCAATTCTGTTCCTACCTCAGTGTGGGGTGTTCTATTGTCACCGTGACCGTCACGTTGGGGATGCTGGCGTGCCCGGCACGCTGAGAGCGTATGATATGAGCTGGCTCCGCTTGCAGAGGACGGAGGGAACAGAACACGACTTTCCGTTGTATGCCTTTGGTGGTGACAGCTTTGTGAGGCGGTTCTATTCGGATCGCGGTCTAGGCGACAACCGCCGTGTTTCTGCGTGGAGGATCTCCACGGGGTACCTACCAGTTCCCTACAGAATCGGGTTGTGCACAGGGCCGTTCACAATAGTGATGCTGAATTACCTGCGTTACCACCAGATTTCATTGCTGGCATTGACCTGCGGACTGTCCCTGCTGACTACCGCGCTCATGAATTCCGCAACAAACTCAGAAATTCTAGTAGTGCGAAGTTTGATTGCCGGCATTACGTTGACGGCAGCCACCACTACAATCTGCAGGAGTCTTGCTGGATCATCGATCCAGAAGAAACTCACTTCATTGATGTTCACGTTCGCGTCGATGGAATTCCAAACCGTGAGTCTGTCGTGTCCATCCGGAACGTAACGAAGATCAGTGCGTGCGATGACCACCTTGAGTTGCTGGAGCGGTTGACATTGCGATGTCGTCAGATTCGAGTGTCGGGGGCGAAGGGCACTGCCAGGGCGAAGTCGTCCGATGTCGGTTCAATGTTTGCACTGGGCACCAGAATCGAGAAAAAGGAGTCCCCGACGGGCGTTGCTGTTCACAGCAAGATTCCGTACGCAGCCAATGGATGTGTTTCGGATAGTGTCCTCCGGGGTCTCGTGGTTGACTTGGCAACCCTTGGGAGTCGCTGTTTCCCTGTGGTCTACTCCGTGGTAAGGGACACCGAGGAGAACTCGGGACTGAGTCCGGTGCCACCGATGGATGGCGTTGCCCTTCCGACGGGTGGGTCGTGCGGGCGGGGTGGGTCGGATTGCGACGGTGAGAATTGTGTTGATGATGATGACGATGACGAAAGAGACGGTGGCGATTGCCTTCGCAAGGAACTTTGGAGGAAAATGGAAGCGCAAGAGCGTAGACAACGGGTCGGATACACCGTCGACATGAGCATAAACCTGGGCAACTCCTCGCACTACGACGTGAACGATGCCTCGCAGGGCTATAGTGTGTGGACAGAGGAGGTGCGGGGCCTTGGGAAGAACTGGTATTTTGTTATCCCCAGTGTGTGCGGCCTGCGACCGGGCACAAAAACCAAGTTCAGTGGCATGGCGGTGAAACTTGGCCACGGCGTGGCCATCAGCTGGGATGGCAGGGTGATCCGGCACTGCACGTCGGTTTCCTGTCCAGACGGGATGGAACGTGGGTTTGTTGCCAGGAAGAGGGGGTCTCCCTTTCGAAATTATCTTTATGGGACTTTCACGGCAGCAAAGGAAAAAATTGTTGAGGCGGGGCGTGCCGCGTGTGCCGAGGCTTTCTGTCCCGGAAAGCCCTCTCCTGTTAAAGCGGTGGTGGATCGCAAGAAGCGGCCGAACAGGAGGCGGAGAAAACCCCGTGGGGGGGGGGCCTCGGATCGAATCCGGGGATGCCGTGGTTGCGGGTGTCGGTTGTCCTGCTGTTGAGTTCGCTTCTGTTGAGCTGACTGTTGAGCTCCCTCCGTTGTGCCGCTGGTTTTGGTGGCTGGCAGGTGCGGGCAACTGATGCAGTACACCGCACGTGCCCTTAGCGTAGTGCGATACAGTATACTATATTACTAGTATCCAGTACTACAATACAATGGCCATGTATAGTACTTGGATATACCGGTAGACTAGTAATACCATAGTACAGTGCAACAATAGAACACTGATCCTGTACAACAGTACAACCGTACAACAGTAGAATGAGAACTGTCTGACATCTCTTGGAGACTCACTGAGTCTCCTAGATGAATGAAAGAGAACAGTCCAATCCCACCAAGGATGGGACTGCTCTCTTGTTTTAAAAACTAGTCTCATAACTTTTAATAAGGTGCAACTATTAATCCTTTAAAACTAGCTACAAATTAGCCTCCAAAATAAAACTGATTACTTCGCGCGTAGGGCACAGTGAATTCACTCCCAGTAGTCAGTACATCACCATGACGAACAAAAATAAAGGTAAGCGCAAAGCGTCTGAAAATTCGTCTGCGGAACATGTCGCATTCCGTCAGTCGAACTGCGTTGAATCCGCCGTCGATTTATTTTGATAGGCCCAAGAAATCGACAGAGAAATCTGACGATGAGGGCAACTATAAAAAAATCGACGTCCCGATTGAAGCCGGAAATGCGAACTCCAAAAATATCGAAAAGAGAATTCGTTTGTTTGGAGACTACGACACTCGCCAGAAGCGTGGGTGAAGTGGCGCATAGAGCTCGAGGAGGTCATTCGTGACTATCCGCTCGAGTCTGGCGAACAAAAGCGTCTATGGCTCTTGCACTACTTAAGGGCAGTGCAAGAGACAAATTCCAGCAAACGTGGCGTAGACTCGATACGGAGAACGAGCGGGTCCCGCACGACAGAGGAAGACTCAAACGAGATTTTCCAGCTGGTAATGACGGAAGTTGGTAAGTCTTACTTCCCAATCTTGCATGCGTACCAGAAGCAGGTGGTGTACATGCAGCATTACCTACGTCTTGGAAGTCATACGGTTCGTAACTTTGCTACGCGTTTACGCGAGCTAAATAATTACTTACCGTATTTTCCACGGGAAGAAGGTAAGGCTGAACCGTCTAAATTGTCTGATGACGACTTGATTCAAATTCTCAACCAGGCGAAGCCTGAAGAATGGCAAGCGGTCATTCTTGGTGCGAACATCGAGCTTTATAAGTTCGATTTTCAAGGCACTGTTGATTATTTTGAGAAACTTGAACTCAGACAGGCACTTGAGGCCAAACGTCGTAAGGTGGACAAACCGATAACCCTGAGGGCACGAAAAGGGCAATTGGAACGGTAAGTCCGCTGACAAATGGCAACGGCCAAAACACAGTCGTCTAAGTATAAGAAGTGTGCGCATTGCGGTCGTACGAATCATACTACGAAAGACTGTTGGTTTAACCCTGAGAACAAGGGGAAACAGAAACCTGGTAAGAAAATGTCGGTTTTACTGACCGAAATGTCTTGATGACGCAGGAGCAGCTTAACGCTATCCTTGAGCGTCTTCCACGCAACCCGAAGTCTGGCAAGCGTAAGGTCCGCGACTTTACACCCGAGAATTCGGATGCAGAAATCGTGGAAATGTTCAGTCCCAAGACAACCATTAGCACAGTAGAGACTAAAGAAGATAGTGACGAAAGTTCCATCTACTTTGGTTCATTTTCTAGTGAGATATTGCCATCCAAAGATGGCCATGGCAGTAAGAGACAAAAACAAAAACACAAAACCACCGAAGTCGTGGGCGAAGTGATGGGAACAGGCAAACCCGGCATTGTTCGCATTTTGCTAGACACTGGAGCATCTGCGACAATTATACTTAAGGATGCGATACGGGGCTTAACTGGACCGGTATTCAAAACATCACATACACGATGGCACACTATGGGTGGTCAATTCGTAACGAAACTGCAACGGGAAATTAAATTCAAATTACCCGAGTTTAGTACGTCAAAGATAGTACAATGGGTGTGTCACGAGGACACACATACGTTGCGCAAGAATGCACAGTATGACATGATCATCGGTGCAGATTTACTATCAGAATTGGGTATCAAATTAATTTCAATACACAACGGATAGTATGGGAAGGTGTAGAAATTCCCATGAAAGAAAAACACGTAATATCCGATCTACAGAATGCTACAGCTATCTACTACCACAGTATCGAACCTACGGTACTCAAGGAAGCAGAAGCGAGGCAGAAACGTATACTGGATGCAGACTATAGTGCGTTAGATCTGGATGACTACGCACACATGGATACGCACCTAAGTAACGATCAACAAAAACAACTCGTACGTTCGCTACGAAAGTATCCGAAGTTGTTTAGTGGAGGACTGGGCGTACTCAATGTACCGCCTGTACATCTCGAACTACGGCCCTTAAGTAAGGATGAGAAGCCGTATCACGCTCGTCCGTTCCTGTACCAAAATGCTACGAGGAAACAACGAAGAAAGAAATTCAACGTTTATGTGACATAGGAGTATTAACGAAGTGCAATGACTCGAGTGGGCGGCACCAACGCTCATACAGCCTAAAAGACTGGTGACGTTCGAGTCCTAACGGACTTTCGTGTACTTAATAGGTACATAAAACGTAAACCATACCCGTTACCCAAGATTGCAGACCTTCTTCAGAAACTTGAAGGGTTTAATTGGGCAACGGCTCTGGACTTAAGTATGGGCTACTACCATATTGTCCTGGATAAAGAATCCAGCTATCTATGTACAATGATTGTACCCTGGGGCAAATATCGCTACTGTCGCCTACCTATGGGTTTGAATGGCAGTCCTGACATCTTTCAGGCCATAATTAATGACATTATGGGCGATTTGCCTAATGTGCGTGCGTACTTAGATGACATACTGATTACAACAGCAGGTTCCTACGAGGACCATCTTCAGCATGTTGAACTCGTGTTGCAACGCCTAACTGATGTTGGCTTTGCCGTTAACCTACGTAAATCCTCGTTCGCTGTGACCGAGCTTGATTACTTAGGATATTGGATTACTCGTCGCGGTATCCAACCTCAACCTAAGAAAGTGGAAGCGATTATGCGGCTGACACCACCAACTACCAAACGGCAGTTAAGACGTTTCTTAGGTATGATCAATTACTACCGTGACATGTGGCGACGTAGAAGTCACATACTAGCACCGCTTACGGCGCTGTGTTCTGCCAAAGCTAAATTTATTTGGCACGATAAAGAACAGAAAGCATTTGAAGACATTAAGGCCATAATAAGTCGAGAGACATTACTGGCTTATCCTGACTTCTCAAAAGACTTTCACATTTATACGGACTCCAGTGATTATCAACTGGGAGCAGTCATAATGCAAAATGACCGTCCGTTAGCTTTCTACAGTAGGAAACTTAACAGCGCTCAAAACGTTACACGACTGGTGAACAAGAGCTGTTATCCATAGTAGAAACACTTAAGGAATTCAAAATATACTATTAGGTCAAAACTGATAGTACATACCGATCATAAGAATCTCCTATATCAGAAAATGTCCACTGATCGTATAATACGATGGAGACTCCTGATAGAAGAGTTTGGACCTACCTTTCTACATATAAAAGGAGAAAAGAACGTCATTGCTGACGCCTTGTCAAGATTAGATGCGAACTTCAATGAGAAGTTACCAACAGAGCCTACAAATGATACGATGGCTTACATCTTCATGACAAAAACAGACGTTAAAGAAACTGACTTTCCGTTAAGTCCTATGCTAATCGCTAAATACCAACGGTTAGATAATGAGCTTAAACGAAGAAGTACGAAATCAAAAAGTCAGAACTTCAATACCAAAACAATTGAAGGAGTTGAGGTCATTACGTACCAAGGAAAAATATATATTCCTATTCAACTTCAACAACGCGTAGTGGCTTGGTATCATGAGTATCTAGCACACCCAGGCGAATCACGCACTGAAGCAACGATACGACAAACATGTACGTGGCCAAAATTACGTAGTCACGTTGAGACATTCTGTAAGACGTTGTCGTACGTGTCAACTATTTAAGAAACAAAGGAAGAAGTATGGACACTTACCTCCTAAGGAAGCTGAAGAACTTCCCTGGTCTCGTGTAAACGTAGACTTGATTGGACCATACGTTGTACGTACTCCAACGTCTACGCATACACTTCGTGCGTTGACTATGATTGATCCCGTAACAGGATGGTTCGAAGTCATAGCAATACCAGATAAGAACGCACATACTGTTATGGAAGCGTTTAATAATACGTGGTTGACGAGATATCCACGACCCCAACATATAGGGTATGATAACGGTTCCGAATTCAAAGCACAATTCAAACAAATGTGCGAGAATTATGGTATGAAAGAAAAACCGTCATCCAGTTACAACCCACAATCAAACGGTATTGTAGAACGAGTACATCAAGTACTGGGTAATGCACTTCGGACATTCGAACTCGAACAAAAAAGAACTCGATGCGAATGACCCTTGGGGACCGTTCCTAAGTGCAGCTGCGTGGGCAATACGTAGTACAGTACATACTACATTAGATGCTACACCCGGACAGTTAGTATTTGGACGCGACATGTTGTTGCCCATCCAATTAAAGACGGATTGGGCTAGGATAAGACAACGTAAGCAAGATACTATTAACGCCAATAATAAAAGGAAAATGCTAAACGCATTGAACACGAGTACCGTGTTGGCGAAAAAGTCCTACTAGAAAACCAGGACTGATCTCCAAATTATCCGCCCCACGTACGGGACCTTATCGGATTACTGAAACCTATGCTAATGGTACAGTACGCATTCAACGTGGCATTGTCAATGAACGTGTCAACATACGTCGACTAACACCATATAAAGAACGCGTACCGCCCAATTAGGGAAGCGAGTGCAGTACACCGCACGTGCCCTTAGCGTAGTGCGATACAGTATACTATATTACTAGTATCCAGTACTACAATACAATGGCCATGTATAGTACTTGGATATACCGGTAGACTAGTAATACCATAGTACAGTGCAACAATAGAACACTGATCCTGTACAACAGTACAACCGTACAACAGTAGAATGAGAACTGTCTGACATCTCTTGGAGACTCACTGAGTCTCCTAGATGAATGAAAGAGAACAGTCCAATCCCACCAAGGATGGGACTGCTCTCTTGTTTTAAAAACTAGTCTCATAACTTTTAATAAGGTGCAACTATTAATCCTTTAAAACTAGCTACAAATTAGCCTCCAAAATAAAACTGATTACTTCGCGCGTAGGGCAACTGACCTGGAGGTTGGTGGAAGGTACAGGATACCAAGGAAACAAAAAAAATAAACAACATGTTCGATTTGAATACTGAAACTATTCCTTCTACTGGTACTCTCATCGATGGCACCCTAAGGACTGCCTAGCTACCCCTTGTTTGTCTTCACGGGAGCTTCCCTTTTGCGTTTCAAGTTCCCTATGGACTGTTGTGTGGCGGTGGCCTTCACAGCCTTCGCAGCCTTTGCAGCCGCTTTCTCTGTGGCGGTGTCCTCCCTCTTCTTCTTGGCGGCAACCTTTTCGGCCTTCTTTGCAGCAACCTCGGCTCCAAACTCTTCGGAAGTCTTGACCCTATGCACCTCCCGGCCGCTTGGCAGGCGGCTGACAAATTCTTTCTCATACTCCTCTTCAAACCAAGTGTCATCGTCCACGTCGTGTTCCAAATCGTGATGACACTTATTGATGAGAGAATCCCACGCTTGGGGCCACTCCGCCTTCCGACGGATCAAAAACAGGTGACACCGCTTGCGCCTCGGCGCTTTCTCTACTCCGAATGGGGGGACGTCTTCGATGCCAAGCACTGGAGATAAGATTGACTTGACGTCCACCAGGAACAAGGTCGGATGTCTCTCGTTGGGTGAGTGGAAATGTGGGGTGTAGCGCCCTATGAGAGTGTTTGGAGTGTCAAGGTCACCGATGGAAACTGGATCAAACGAATGGGCGACAGCGTACAATCCGGCTTCCAAATTTTTCTGCCCATTTGCTTTGATGTTAATGCGCTCTCCATTTGGAAGCCCGCGAAGATCGACAAAGGTGTGGATGAACGCTGGATAATTGCGAGGGTATCCTTCCCACTTGATCATCGCGCTGTCGTTCCAGGCTTTGCCATCGTAACAGGGGTGAGCCCGGTACTTGTTGCCCTTGCGGTCCGTAAACAATGTGAAGCATGGAAGCGAGTGCTGTGGCACCTTGGGCAGGCAGTGTTGACTCAGGAACTCCATCACTCGAGTTGAAAGGTGGGCTGTCTCCATGTTATCACCGAGACGGGTGAGTCCAGCGGCACACTGAAAATTCATCACCAGTCTTCCATGAAAGGTTGAAATGTCGGCCACCCTTGCCGTCGACAAGTAATGCATTGGGTTGACCAGCTCTGTTGCAGGCATCGCTTTTTTAGTCAGTGTCCATGTCCGCGGAAGCAAGTGATACAACAAGGTTCTCAACATAACGATGGGCAGCTTGCTTGGTGAATGAAACGGCTCGTTTCTGGGTGTTCCGTGATGTTACCTTTGCAAGTGGAATGTGGGCTGACTCCGCGTACGAACTGTTTACATTCTCTGGGACACCGTGGTCAAGAATGTCCTCGCACAGGTGCAGGACCAAATGTGTCTTGATCGTGTTGTTTCCCATTGCTCCTGGGCGAGGTGCCACTTCAGCAACAACACGCATCAGCCACTGAACTGCCACGTGTGAACGCTTCACCATTTTCTTTGGAATGGACGGTTGCTTCATCCATTGGTGCCACACTAGAAGAGCGGTCACGATGTCAATCCAATCGGTGACATGGTTTTCATAACGAAGCCTTTGGTCGGGAACCCCAAGTCTCGGTTCCTTCTTCCCGACATCGAAGATAGCGCGGAAGCAGGTGGTGTGCAACGCAAATAACTTCACCAAAAGGCAACCCGCCATCTCGTGTCCCATCAGATTGGTTCCTGATGAGAATCCCTTGGGAAAGTTGGTTCGCGGGACATCGCGGTCACTCTGTCTTGACAGTTTGCGGCCCAATTTTGCACACAGTTGATCGTACTCCTTCAATGCATTGGACTTGGGACCGGCTTGGGTGGAGAAAGCCTGCAGGCAGTATTTGAACCAACCAAGAGAAATCAAGTGCAGCATCTCACCCGGACAGGCACCAAAAATGCCCCGCTGATTGTGCAGACCAAAGCGAACCCCGGCAAAGCCGTTTTTAAGGTAGGTCTGCGACAGCAATTGGAGCTCATTGGTCAAACCCTTGCGTACAAGGGTGTCCATTTTTCTGGGAAGGCGATGGGGAAACTTAGACTTCGAGTAACCAGTCAAGTATGTAGGGCACTCACAAATGCGACAAAGTTGTTTGATCTGTGAAAATCGGGCGGTGTAGTGCCCACATAGGCGGTCGTGACCCTCTGTGTCACCAATGATGAACGGGACATACGGGTGGAACACGACGGGGTGCATTGTTCCATTGTACTGCAGATTCCATCGGAAGCCGTGCTTTTGTAACTGCAAAAAACCAGACTCTTCGAGAATAAACTGGATCTGCATGTGCATCTCGTTGAGGAGTAAAGTCGCCCAACTGATATTTTCATCGGGGCACCGAATTGGGTTGTTGACACAGTACACACCTTTGGCAAGTCTGCGGGTGCATTGAACTTGGGATCAATTTCGGCATCCGATGGGAGGTTGGCGGGGGTGCTGTGATTGATGTATCCAAGGATGCGCATGGCGCTTGGGAGGCGGCGCGTAATGTGGTTCAAAAGGCCGTGCGAGACTGTTATGGGCTCCATCTGGAGCCGTCCGGCCATGTCGATGTGGGTCTTGTCCATCGCCATGACACAAGGTAGGAGCATGTCAACACCGGGCTTCTTTATCAGGGCATCATACGTCTTTCTATAACAACGACCTGTGTGTATGTCACCAACATCGGAGGATGCTTGTGGTGCAACAAACGGATCCTTTGCTTCATCAAAAAAATAATTTGTGTCCTGATTAAGTGTGGGGCATGAGAGAAGCGACGCGAACACCTCGCGGGCATCAAAAAAAACCATGGACACTATCCTCTGCGTGTAAGGGAGATACAATTTCTTCTCCTTGGGGATCAGTCCATTCATGTTATACCTTTGGTACAACTTGGCAATTACCTTCTCACGAGTTGGTTGAACACCCTCGCGGAACACATGACCACTTGCATTTGATTTGGCAGCCCACTTCAGTATGACGGTAAATGCTTTGAGAGGACAGTGCAGCTTTCTAAGGAGATCCAATAACTCAATTAGGACCTTCTCCTCCTGGGAAAATCGCGCGAGACCTAGTGGGTTCGCTCGCAGCTTGAACAGTTCCAAACACAAATCCAACACACCAAGATCAGGACCCTCCTCGTCCTCTTCTTCAGTTTTTTCGAAAGCATCCTGATTGCCAGCGTCGCCATCATCGTTGTCGTCAAACATCACAAAGTTGTCATCGTCAACTGCGTTCAAATCGTTGACGTCGTGATGCAGAGGATCCCCCGCCTCTCCTCTTACAGATGCACCACTCCCACGGAGTGAAGTCCTCGAATTCGGGAAAGTGGTACCATTTCCGCCTTGCGACGCATTAGTTGTGTTTTCAATGCTGTCGTTTGGGATGGTGGGTGCCACTGTTGCAGCTGCTGCATTGACACGTGACATGTAGAATGATTTACATGCCAAATTTTGAGCGAGGTGGGACTGAAGCCTCTTGAAACTCTTTCCACAAACGGCACAAGCATTAGTTGACACTGACATGCTGATCCCTGCTGATGATTTGGTTAACGCGCAGAGTAATGAGAACAGAACACAAATGTTTTATTGTGATCAACAAAATTGGCGTGAAATGATTGGTGTACAATGATTATTTCCAATGAAGCCAGAAATGGTTCGTTCGTAATCCCCTTCTCCGATCCAATAACAAAAATGTGGGATGTAAGATACATACCGTTCAATTGAAAAAAGGAGTGCGTGATAAGCGTAGGTCATTCAATAAACCATGATGGTAAGATCAGAATGTATATGATGAATTTTTAACCACTTTATTTGCATGTGACGCATAATAACCAAACATATTATGTCTTACAATGCTTTAATTTGATATTTTGTTAACGTAACAATCAATATTATTACTTTCAAGTATATACTGTAAGAACAAACTAATATAATAACTTCTAAGCAAAAATGCATTCAATTGTAACAAGATAATTGCGACTAAAGACAATTTATGTATCACATATCACAAAAAAGTTAACATATAATGACATAGTTAACATTCTGCACCTTCTGATGACTATCGCATCAGTTCCAGGGCCTGTGCATGCGTGCGGACTGCTTCAACCGGCATACCGCAGCGCCGTGCCGCAAGCATACCTAAGGCAACGATAATACGGTCGAAGCAAGCTGAAGCATCGTTGTCAAAACGTGCGTAATTTACCTTGAGTGCACGACAAAGATCCGTTGTGAGCTGATTTAACATCACAGGATCCATGGTTTTTCTTCCCGGAACTGATCCATGCTGTCCATCGTTCAGGGAGATTGAGAGCCACCGATTGTTGGACCAAACGCGAGCCCCACATAATCTTAAGGAAAAGATTGTAGTCTGCCTCAAACAAGTGTATAATCCGTAGGCGATTTATCCTTGGTCTTCCAGGGTCCTTCTCGATCATAACATTAACCGCCATGCACCACCGCTGCGGCGCAATGCCCCGCGATATTGCAATGTTAAGAAACTTACAAAAGCAGTTCAAAAGTATTGGATCCTGCAACAACGCCTTGTAATGCCCCAGATGTCGTCCTGATGGTGATGTCGTTGTTGTTTCTTTCCATGATGTAAAACCTTTGATGACGTCGTCCGTAGTGATCTCCAGATTAATAGGGTCGCTCGACAGTACTGTCTCTGGTATATGAAAAGAAGCGAGAAACTCTCGAAGAAGCTCATTGTCGCCATACCATGCGGGGGGAGTGTTGCCGTATAGGAAAGCCTCTGCATCGTCCGATAAACTGGTAAACGATAATGCATCATGAATGACGCCGCTCCCACAGGGAGAAGCGGACGCTGCCCGAAACGCCTCTCTGTTAAAATGTAGCAGATGATTCTCGATATCCTCCCCGTGAAATAATGGTGTCCCAAACAAGGGCCTCGGGATCCATTTGAAGTACGGAATGCACATGACCCGGAAGAGTAGTCGATAATGATGTATTCGCTCTTGGGATTTCGATTTTGGAGATAGACGAAAATTCCGATGGCTTCACAATCGTCCGAAGTTTTGTATATAGCTGCTTGCACTCCTCACCTTTGATTGTCCTCGATACAATTTTAGCTCGTCTTTCGGATTCCTTTTGAGTAGCCTGATTTGTGTCCGAATTATATTTGTCAAGTAACTCCTCGTAGCTGTGCACCCTATGAGAAGAAGCGTTTTTCTGAAGCTTCTTGAGGGCTTTATGTGCACTATTTAGTTGACGACGAATGCTCGCTAAATCTAGTTGCGCGTGTCTGTCAGGTAGCACAAAAGAAGGATCATATTGCTGGATTTGACGCTCCCATCTTTCAAAGGTGATGCCGTAGTCCTCGGAGTAATGGATTTCCCTAAGTCGCAGCTTCCAGTATCTCAGTACGACACCAGCATTCCGCAACTTCGGAGACCACACGTATGGTCTCGGACGTTGTGACAGTGCCGACTCCGCCATTCTCATCGCTCGGCCTTGATCTGAATCCCACTGGTTGAGCAGTTTCCGTACCTGGGAACTAGGTAGATCCTTATGGTTATGAAAGAGCTTGTCGATACGTTCAACCATATTGTGATCCCTGTAGTAGGCTTTCATTTTTGTTGTGTAAAGTGCAACAGATTCAGGGTTGCCGCTCCGTAACCATCGACGTGGAGCAGATACTAAGACTTGTTCCGTGGACGCTGCTCCTAGAAGTTCAGATAAATTCAAATCATTGTACAAGGCACGGTGGTCAGATTGAGGTCCTTCGAAGTAGGATAGGGTCCCTTGGCGGCTCAATGCTGACATCGTTCTCGCACATCCGAACATATAATCGATGCGACGGGTGTTGGATCCAATGTATGTGGACGGCGCACTGGAAACGTGTACCAAGTGACAGTTTGCGAGAGGTAAAAGCGCGGCTAAAGTCGCCTTCAGTACCAATCGAAGGAAGTCGAGATCTAGCCTTAGCGGACATGATCAACCATCTTCCGCACGGTCAACGGCGCTTATTGACTCATATTAGTCAGCGAGTGGACGATTCGGCTGTGTGGAACGCCAGCCGATCGAAAGGTAAATTGACGATAGCTTCGGATGGCGGTTTGAAAGACATCAGGGGGACTTTTGGGTGGACCATCAGCACGAGCGATAACACTGTCCTATTCGAAGGCGCAGGGCCTGTAGATGGACCTCGAGACGTGGCGAATTCCACGCGATGCGAGATCGCAGGGTTCGCAGCACCGATGCTCCTACTTACACTGTTCGTACGACAGTGGGGATTGAAATATAAGTGTAAGTTTCGATGGGTCTGCGACAGCAAAGCGGCATTGGCCAACGTGAAAAACACACAAAAGTCCACGAACCATGCAGACGTCAACCGGAGAACGCCGACTTCTTGCCGCAGATTCGATGTCTGAAGCAAGAGTCCGGTATACGATCATCACAAAAGTGGATTAAAGGTCATCAGACAAGGAACTCACCGGCTCCCACTCACTCGATGTAAAGCGGAATAATCGGGCAGATGAATTGGCGACATGGTTCAGGGATCACCGGACAAGTGGTCAATCGCGGGAAAAGACGGATCACGTTCCGGAGGAAAGAGTTTCTGTGCGTATCAACGGGGTTCGACAGGTCGGCCAAGTTGAGGCGTGTATCCGATTCCACATCAACGGATACCATCTCCGTGCATACCTACAATCGAAACATAGGTGGTCCAACGAAGTGTGGAACACGCTTGATATTAAGGTGCTGGGTCAGTTTTGCAGATCGCTGCTGCCATCGCAACAGGTGGCACAAACGAAACTGATGTACGACCAACGACATACGGGAGATCGTCGGAACCGAGTCGCAACTATTAAAGCCACATCTCTGAAGTTATGCCCATGCTCTCTACACACTGACGAAACATCCGACCACGTCCTGCAATGCAAGGAGAATCCGGGCAGAATTCAGGCCATCAAAGTTTTTCGGAAATCAATGGATGCGATTGGAGCGACATCAGCCACTCGCACGCTGAAAAGTCAGCTCCTGTGTTGGATCAACGAGGAGCCAGGGACAGTGGACATGTCCATGGTACCCAAGGACCAAGTTCCATATGTCGAACTCGCTCTCCAGCATCAACAAACTCGCATCGGGTGGGCAGCTGCATCACGCGGATTTTTCTCGGTTGCCTGGAGTGAACTGGCGTCGCAACCGGACGGAGACTCAGGCGTATATAACGAGGCCAGAGGAGGTTATACCATGCGGAAGGTGCTTAAGGCCGTCCATACACTGAGCACGCAGTTGTGGGCAGCTCGGAACCACCACCTACATTCAACGACGTCCGTAGTATGCAAGCAACTCCGGAACCCTGACTTAGAGGAGACTCCATGAACAAGCTCACATGGTCAACGCGGCCGATAGACATTTCTGCGAACGACCACTTGGTGACATTGTGAACGCGAGCTCTTCGCGACGACGCTGGTTGCATTACATGAGAAAGGCGAGAGCCCAATTTGAATTAGATGGCACTACCCAAACGAGGATGACAGATTTTTTCTGACACCAGTGATGACGACTCTTGGAGACATTGAGTTTTTTCGACAGACGTGAAGACACGATTGAACATTATTAGGTTCCGCGGATCTGTAAAGGTTCGCCGTACCGGGGTACACACGTAGTTTTTGACAAAAGGACTGTGACGGTGTTAACCCTATAATTAGGTTATATATATTGAACAGCAGTGATCATTGTGGTTAATGTCTTCTCCGACTGTACGCACCGGTCTGCGTGCAGTGTTGTATCTGTTGCTGGATGAACATGGCCCCAGTGCAGACTGACAAAGCCACGAAAGAAATGGACCCAACCAATATGCTGTTGGCTTTCCAGCGCCATAACCACTGAGCCGTGAAGATTTAAAATATTGTCACCAGCTGATAAAGTGATGTGAGCAAGAGGAGTGAGTGTCCATGCTTGGATAGCTCGTAGAAGTGCGGAGCCACCTTGGCCAGACGCACATAGTGCTTTTCGCAAAGGGACCATTGCTTCATACCGAACTTTGAGGGCACGCGGATCGTCACAGGTCAGCAGATGGGTAAAGTCCTCAGCTTTGTTGCAGTATGGACATCGGCGTTCAATCTCGGAGGTAGTACCTCCACTCCCAAATTTCGCCCTTTGAGATCCCAGGTTTAACCAGTTGTGGACTAGTTTTGACCGAGTGGTGGAATGAGCGAGGGCCGTAGAGCAACGAGCACTAGTCATGAAGGCATCCCAGGCGATAGTAATATACTTGCACATGTATAAATTGCAGCGCAAGAATTTGTTGTCATCATGTCATATGTTGATTCTTACGACCAAAGTTATGCATACCTCTTTGATAGTACTTTACAGGGGTACAGTACCAAATCATCCAGCACTCTCTGTACTCACGCGACAGTTTATGCACCGTTTTTAACCGGTATGACCGACTAGAGACCATTCGGGGATTAAATCGGTGTGTCAATTTTTGGTTATGAGTCATATTTTCACGCCTGCCAATGCAAAGAATAACGCATATTCTTTATCTTAATACTTTAGAAATGTAGATATAATATTGAAAAAAATTGGCTAAGTGTTGAAAAAGATTGGTTAAGTATTCATGATTCTCAAAAAATCACGATTGGAATTTTCCTGTCGGTTCGAGGTCAAGGCTGTCAGTGAGAATTTCGTCAAAAATGAGATTAACGATAAAAGCGTGCACTATGTCATTCATTGCCACCCATGGAAGAACATAGTGCATGATTGTATCGTTGTTGCAAGAATTCGTCAAGTTATGTGGATTTGAAAATTGGACTTGACCGTTATCTACTCCTGTGTCAAGAATGAAAATGTCATCTTACAAAATGCCAGAGTGAAACGGCCAGATAACGCTAGGCCGGCTTGATCGACACATCGAATTAATCCCCGAATGGTCTCTACTAGTGGGCATGGCAAAAATAGGCGATCCGGCCGGCGCGCCTACACCCGGCTAAAAATGGTAAATTTAGGCGGCATGCCGACTTCATGTATAGGCGGTGGGGTTAGGGGTTAGGGGTACGGTACAGTACCAGTAGTGCAAGTCGTGCCAGTAGCGAGTAGTAGCATGCCGATAGGCCCAGCATAGTACGCGACGACACGTATGCATATCTGACCCGAGTCTGCTGTATTCCGGATTATCTGGCACGTATACCTATATTTAGGTTAACTTTAGGCGGCATGCCAAGTTCGATTTTAGGCGGGTAGGCCCGTAGCGGCAGGCGCCCGCCTATTTTTGCCATGCCTGGGTATGACCATTGCAGTACCGGTTGACCGACCGCAAGTGAAAGAAGGCTATGGTTATCCTACTCCTTTTTAAATTTGGTTTGTGCGTGTGTGTGTGTGTGTGTCTGTTACGGAGTATGACCACTTTGGGGTACTGTTGTACTGTTACGTGGATTACATGTACTACATGTCTACAGTACATAAATCGACGGTAATTTATGTTGAAACGACAGTGTCTTACATTACTGTAGTACTGTACTGTATGAATTCAAAGGTACTGGATGGAAGATGGAATAGTCATTGAATTCGTGGTGAACAGGTTGCATGACAAATGCTACTGTAAAACATACCGTGCGATGAACAGCAATATTGGGGCATGTGAGCACAACACTGGGGGTACATACTGTGTTCTCAACTGATCGGAGGCGTATGATCGTATGATACATACTGGTGTTTACAGTAGCATTTGTGAAACAACCTGTTTACAGCAAATTCGATGACTATTCCGTCCAGTAGCTTTGAATTCCTACAGTACGGTACTACAGTAATGTAGGACACTGTCGTTTCAACATAAATTACCGTCGATTTATGTACTGTAGACCTGTAGTACATGTAATCCACGTAACAGTACAACAGTACCCCAGAGTGGTCATACTCCGTAACAGACACACACACACACACGCACAAACCAAAGGATATGCATGAAAAGTACTGACGTTCCTGCGTTCTTCCAGTTGTACCACAGCGGGTATGATCCTACAGGTGCGCTAGACGTTAGGAAGTCGGTTACGAACACTACTAGAGAGGTGTGAAACGGCACCTCTGTGGCAGAATTTGGAACACCAACACAATAAATGCAGTTTGTACTGAAGTTCAAGTAGACGTTGGTCTAAAGAATGATGACCGAAAACCGAAACAGTACGGGTACGGGAACGGGACCCAAAAGCAAGTTCATTGTTCATCGTATCTGTGATCTGTGCTCTCATCTGATACAGCATCACATCCCTTTGCCACATCCTTCAACCATGGTATCTGAAAATAACGTCACCGACGACCTTGAGCCCATCAGTCTCGGGCACGGAGATACTCCCGATGCTGCCGCTGCAGCTGCTGTTGTAGTGACTGATCCTTGGACCGTGGACGAATAGTTGTGAGGAACCCACTAGTACTAATAATAATACTAAACCGTGATAAAGTCAGCGATGCATTTAACCAAAAAATGGCCACCTATACACAACCGGTGCACCAACCGCTGCACCAACCGCTGCTACATTTTTGTCCCGGTTAGTATTTGGTGTTTGGTATTAACTATTCCGACCCCTGTCATCTACTGTACCTTGTCGACGTGTTCCGCCGAGGTCCCCAAAAGTGATTCTTATCCTCGCAACTCCAGCATCAGACGATGTTGTGTGTACATGGTTTGGAATTGTCTGCGTACCTCTATGTGTTTCGCATGATGTAGTCGCGTTTCCGCATAGTGTGCGTGGAGATCGCCACTTTTCCCGCCCAGTGCCCACTCAAAATCATTTCTGATATTGATGAGGTCCATCCGCAGTTGGTGCACATGTATTGCAGCGATGTTGGGCCGGTGGCTTCAAGGGTAATGACTTTGGAATTCGAGGCGAAACGGTTCCGATGCCCGAGATAAGGTGGCCACTGGTGTGTAGGGATAATGACGCCTATGGTTTTTTGCAAACGTGGTCCTCATGGTATGTCGCAGCCATCCTATCTGTTTCAGATATGTTCTTTCAACAGAATTGGTGTGCATGCTTCTTAACGGGCATGAGGATACATGCACAAGCGCATTATTTCCTTCTCCTTGAAAAATGCCTAAAATGGCATTCAAGGCGGCCCACTAAGCTAATGTGCTGGACCTGACGATGGTGGCATTCAGTTTCCGAATTTGCGAAGCTCATGGACCGAAATGACCTTTTGCGAAATCACGCTATCCACCAAATCTTTCTCCATACACTTCTTCCATTTTGTTGTTACGAAGAAGGCAACGCATGATACGGTGGAACTCCGACCTATTCACGATGCCAAGGATCATTACGCAGTGTTGACTGGAAGTGATTGCAGTGATATCGTTGATCAACACATTGTGACGATTGTTCACCAAACGTAGTTACTACTACAACTACTTCTGCTACTAAGGCGCACTTGATAAGCCTACCTTTTCAATTCCTCAAGTTCCCCCTAGCATATTGTCAAATTTGAACTGTTCCTCTCACGCAAGGCTACGAAACCAGTGACAGAGACTTTGTGCATCCTCAACAGCGCACCCCAATGGTTGACATGGATCGCCAACAAACCAGTTGTCGAAAGACTGTCCGTAAACTCATGCATACTTTTCAAGGCCATGCTCACAGGGGAAACGTTCTCAACGAACAAAAGTGGCGGCAGACTACCGGTAGTTTCGGCCTTTACGTCGTGTAGAGAACGTTGCGATTTACCTTGTACACAAGGTACATATATTTGTAATCAACTCACACTATGTGCTAATGATTCTTTTTGTTTGGTCACTGAAGGAGTGCCAGGCAGACTTATTTCAGTCTAGATAGATTCGGGAGACATGATGCTCGTGTCGTGATATGTAGGGCAAATTGGAAAAGCAAGACCTAGATGAAGCGCAGACCTTTTCCTTTTTTGGATGGCTTTTTGGTCGGAGTAGCGGTTGGCTTTTTGGTTGGAGACTTTTTGGTCGGAGAAGCGGTTGGCTTTTTGGTCGGCGAAGCGGTTGGCTTTTTGGTTGGAGACTTTTTGGTCGGAGAAGCGGTTGGCTTTTTGGTTGACTTCTTGGTCGGAGAAGCGGTTGGCTTCTTGGTTGGAGACTTTTTGGTCGGAGAAGCGGTTGGCTTTTTGGTCGGAGAAGCGGTTGGAGAGTTGGTCGGAGAAGCGGTTGGAGAAGCGATTGGAGAGTTGGTCGGAGAAGCGGTTGGAGAAGCGGTTGGAGAATCGGTCGGAGAAGCGGTGGGAAATTTGGTCGGAGAAGCGGTGGGAGAATCGGTCGGAGAATCGGTGGGAAATTTGGTCGGAGAACCGGTGGGAGAATCGGTCGGAGAAGCGGTGGGAAATTTGGTCGGAGAAACGGTGGGAGAATCGGTCGGAGAAGCGGTGGGAAATTTGGTTGGAGAACCGGTGGGAGAATTGGTCGGAGAAGCGGTGGGAAATTTGGTCTGAGAAGCGGTAGGAGAATCAGTCGGAGAAACGGTTGGAGTTTTGGTCGGAGAAGCGGTTGGAGAATCGGTCGGAGAGTCGGTTGGAGAATTGGTCGGAGAATTGGTCGGAGAAGCGGTTGGAGAATTGGTCGGAGAAGCGGTTGGAGAGCCGGTCGGAGAATCGGTTGGAGAATCGGTCGGAGAAGCGGTTGGAGAATTGGTCGGAGAGCCGGTCGGAGAAGCGGTTGGAGAATTGGTCGGAGAGCCGGTCGGAGAGTCGGTTGGAGAGCCGGTCGGAGAAGCGGTCGGAGAGTCGGTTGGAGAAATGGTCGGAGAAGCGGTTGGAGAATTGGTCGGAGAGTCGGTCGGAGAGCCGGTCGGAGAAGCGGTTGGAGAATCGGTCGGAGAAGCGGTTGGAGAATCGGTCGGAAAGTCGGTTGGAGAATTGGTCGGAGAATTGGTCGGAGAGCCGGTCGGAGAAGCGGTTGGAGAGCCGGTCGGAGATGCGGTTGGAGAATTGGTAGGAGAATCGGTCGGAGAAGCGGTCGGAGAAGCGGTTGGAGAATCGGTTGGAGAAGCGGTTGGAGAATCGGTCGGAGAATCGGTCGGAGAGTCGGTTGGAGAATTGGTCGGAGAGTCGGTCGGAGAAGCGGTTGGAGAGCCGGTCGGAGAAGCGGTTGGAGAATTGGTCGGAGAATCGGTCGGAGAAGCGGTTGGAGAATCGGTCGGAGAAGCGGTTGGAGAATCGGTCGGAAAGTCGGTTGGAGAATTGGTCGGAGAATTGGTCGGAGAGCCGGTCGGAGAAGCGGTTGGAGAGCCGGTCGGAGATGCGGTTGGAGAATTGGTAGGAGAATCGGTCGGAGAAGCGGTCGGAGAAGCGGTTGGAGAATCGGTTGAGAAGTGGTTCGGAGAATGAATCGTTGTCGTCGGAGAGTCGGTCCGGTCGGAGAAGCGGTTGGAGAATTGGTCGGAGAATCGGTCGAAGTCGGGAGGAGAATCGGTTGGAGCCGGTCGGAGAGAATTGGTTGGAGAGTCGGTCGGAGAATCGGTCGGAGAAGCGGTTGGAGAATCGGTCGGAGAAGCGGTTGGAGAATCGGTCGGAGCGGTTGAGAATTGGTCGGAGAAGCGGTCGGAGAATTGGTCGGAGAATCGGTCGGAGAGTCGGTGGAGAATCGGTCGGAGAAGCGGTGGAGAATCGGTCGGAGAGTCGGTCGGAGAGCCGGTCGGAGAATCGGTGGAGAATCGGTTGGAGAATCGGTCGGAGAATCGGTCGGAGAAGCGGTCGGAGAATCGGTCGGAGAAGCGGTGGAGAATTGGTCGGAGAAGCGGTTGGAGAATCGGTCGGAGAAGCGGTCGGAGAGCGGTCGGAGAATCGGTCGGAGAATCGGTCGGAGAATTGGTCGGAGAAGCGGTGGGAATCGGTCGAGAAGCGGTTGGAGAATCGGTCGGAGAAGCGGTTGGAGAAGCGGTCGGAGAAGCGGTTGGAGAATGGTCGGAGAAGTCGGTGGGAGAAGCGGTTGGAGAATTGGTCGGAGAATTGGTCGGAGAGTCGGTCGGAGAAGCGGTCGGAGAATCGGTCGGAGAAGCGGTGGGAAGTGGTCGGAGAGTCGGTTGGAGAATCGGTTGGAGAATTGGTCGGAGAAGTCGGTCGGAGAAGCGGAGGAATTCGTCGGAGAATCGGTCGGAGAAGCGGTTGGAGATTTGGTCGGAGAGTCGGTCGGAGAGGCAGTTGGAGAAGCGGTGGGAATTGGTCGGAGAGTCGGTCGGAGAAGCGGTTGGAGATTTGGTCGGAGAAGCGGTTGGAGAATCGGTCGGAGAGTCGGTCGGAGAATCGGTCGGAGAATCGGTCGGAGAAGCGGTTGGAGATTTGGTCGGAGAGTCGGTCGGAGGCAGTTGAGAAGCGGTGGGAGAATTGGTCGGAGAGTCGGTCGGAGAAGCGGTTGGAGATTTGGTCGGAGAGTCGGTCGGAGAGGCAGTTGGAGAAGCGGTGGGAGAATTGGTCGGAGAAGCGGTGGGAGAAACGGTTGGAGAATTGGTCGGAGAGTCGGTCGGAGAAGCGGTTGGAGAATCGGTTGGAGAATCGGTTGGAGAATCGGTTGGAGAATCGGTTGGAGAATCGGTGGGAGAATCGGTGGGAGAATCGGTGGGAGAAGCGGTGGGAGAATCGGTTGGAGAATTGGTCGGAGAATCGGTTGGAGAATCGGTGGGAGAAGCGGTTGGAGAATCGGTCGGAGAATCGGTCGGAGAAGCGGTTGGAGAATTGGTCGGAGAATCGGTGGGAGAAGCGGTTGGAGAATCGGTCGGAGAAGCGGTCGGAGAATCGGTCGGAGAATCGGTCGGAGAGTCGGTCGGAGAATCGGTCGGAGAAGCGGTTGGAGAGCCGGTCGGAGAAGCGGTTGGAGAATCGGTCGGAGAAGCGGTTGGAGAATCGGTGGGAGAAGCGGTTGGAGAATCGGTGGGAGAAGCGGTTGGAGAATCGGTCGGAGAAGCGGTCGGAGAATCGGTCGGAGAAGCGGTCGGAGAAGCGGAACAATACGTCATGGTAGACAGATCCACCTTGCTTGATTCTTGACCAAGGCTATTAGGCCAATTTCCTCTCCGCGCAATCAATCCAGAAATCTTGTATCCAGCCGAGAAGTCAAAGTTCTTGATGGTCCAAGTTAGATAGATTTGAGGGACCCCACAGAAATCACCCAGTAATTTCTCATCAGTACCATCGGCTTTAGACAGTGTAACCTGCAACAAATCCACGTTTCCATCGTAGCCAGCAGGAGGACGGTTTGTCATGGCAATGGAAAGGCCATTCCATCCAGCCGAAGGAGCAGCACTCTTGGCATTGACTACAGTAGCAACACTGGGGATAGTCAGTGGATTAGGAGTACCAATGCCAGCGAGAACGAGAGTGTCCGCGGGTGGTGGTGTGAATGTCCAACTGAATGGGTAGCACCCATTTGACCAAGCAACATGACTAGCCGACCGTAATGTAGGTAATCCAAGATCACCAGCTCCCATGAATATTTCTTGCGCACCATTAAAAACAAGATTCCTGAACCGCACACCTGCCCCCGTCGTCAGGCACGACGGCTGGCCTACTTGATAACACGGACCAGAACCAGATACGTATCCAGGATCATCACACGAGAAAACAATAGGATTGCACGTCGTCGTCGCAGGACATGTCGCGGTGGGAGAAGCGGTTGGAGAATTGGTCGGAGAAGCGGTGGGAGAATTGGTCGGAGAAGCGGTGGGAGAATTGGTCGGAGAAGCGGTGGGAGAATTGGTCGGAGAAGCGGTGGGAGAATTGGTCGGAGATTTGGTCGGGGAATTGGTCGGAGAGTCGGTCGGAGAAGCAGTTGGAGAATCGGTCGGAGAATTGGTCGGAGAGTCGGTCGGAGAAGCAGTTGGAGAATTGGTCGGAGAAGCGGTGGGAGAATTGGTCGGAGAATCGGTTGGAGAATCGGTCGGAGAAGCGGTTGGAGAATCGGTCGGAGAAGCGGTTGGAGAATCGGTCGGAGAATCGGTTGGAGAATCGGTCGGAGAAGCGGTTGGAGAATTGGTCGGAGAATCGGTCGGAGAAGCGGTTGGAGAATTGGTCGGAGAATCGGTCGGAGAATCGGTCGGAGAATCGGTGGGAGAATCGGTTGGAGAATCGGTCGGAGAATCAGTGGGAGAAGCGGTTGGAGAATCGGTGGGAGAAGCGGTTGGAGAATCGGTCGGAGAATCGGTCGGAGAAGCGGTCGGAGAAGCGGTTGGAGAATCGGTCGGAGAAGCGGAACAATACGTCATGGTAGACAGATCCACCTTGCTTGATTCTTGACCAAGGCTATTAGGCCAATTTCTCTCCGCGCAATCAATCCAGAAATCTTGTATCCAGCCGAGAAGTCAAAGTTCTTGATGGTCCAAGTTAGATAGATTTGAGGGACCCCACAGAAATCACCCAGTAATTTCTCATCAGTACCATCGGCTTTAGACAGTGTAACCTGCAACAAATCCACGTTTCCATCGTAGCCAGCAGGAGGACGGTTTGTCATGGCAATGGAAAGGCCATTCCATCCAGCCGAAGGAGCAGCACTCTTGGCATTGACTACAGCAGCAACACTGGGGATAGTCAGTGGATTAGGAGTACCAATGCCAGCGAGAACGAGAGTGTCCGCGGGTGGTGGTGTGAATGTCCAACTGAATGGGTAGCACCCATTTGACCAAGCAACATGACTAGCCGACCGTAATGTAGGTAATCCAAGATCACCAGCTCCCATGAATATTTCTTGCGCACCATTAAAAACAAGATTCCTGAACCGCACACCTGCCCCCGTCGTCAGGCACGACGGCTGGCCTACTTGATAACACGGACCAGAACCAGATACGTATCCAGGATCATCACACGAGAAAACAATAGGATTGCACGTCGTCGTCGCAGGACATGTCTGCTGCAACAAACGGTGCTCAAAGTCGTTGTCACGACGAAGGTGGTGATGGAAGTCGGCAGTGACCGCAGTGAGATGCAGCCACGGGACTGCGAGGACAGCCAGTTCATGTCCTTGTCTGTCTGTTAGTCTGTTGGTGGAGGTATTCAGTACCTGGTATTCATACGTCGAAAGTTGAACAGGCGATATGAAAAAGGAAAGTTAGGCGGGTACATGGTACTACTAGTACTGCACTACAAGTAATACACACAAGTCGCATATTGTACCAGGTACTGCATCGTGGTCGTCAGAAGTGTGGTGGTTGGAAACCTGGGCCCTGCAGGTGTGACGTACTGACAAGCGGCTGGACAGGTATTGTACAGGTGTGGGTACGTACTGTATCTCACATGTACAGTAGCACAAACCACAAACTGCAAGGTGTGGTCACCACATACATATATATGCATACAAAGATGACGCCATTGTGGCAAGGGAAAACTGGGTGAACATACATTTTGTAAACGAACCCTTTTTTTCTCTGTCATGTCCATGACGACCATGTCTGTCACACACTCGGCAAAAACACAAGCTGGACGACATGGACCATGGCGATGATCCATGAGATCGAGAGACAAGAAGAATCTCACGAGTAAATGCGACTTTCCCATAAACATGCAGCACTATGCATGGGGTTCGCGCATGAACACAATGCACTTGCGGACAGTTTCCCGAGAGACGAAAGATGCCACAATCAAGCCATTGACTTACCCTGTGTTGTTGACTGTGTTGGAGCTATCCTGAATCGATGATTTGATGGTGAGACGCAGTTTCGTGTTTCGCTGCTAAACTTGTGAATATGATACGATTGCTTTGTTTGCTTATATGGCAGGTCGCACCTCGAACCTTTTTTACTCTATGATAGTAGGTCTAATACACACGAATATTTTTCTATACAACGAACACAAAATTGAAGACCACCATTCCACAGTGCGTGAATACGAATCTCGAATACTTGTAGCGGGTTCGGGTTTAGTTCGCAACATTTGTAAAACTTCTTCGCGTTCACGACCGGTAGTATCAGCACGGACCGGTACTCATCGAGTACCGCATTGTACGCTCCGCACTGAACTTCATCCGGTTCGAAAACCCAGGATGCGCCGCCTTGATGCAAATCGTTTCGTATATTTATTTAGTAGTAATTAATACCTGACTGTCTGTGAACACTTGAAGTTCTCGTCAATCTCGATCTCGAGTGACGCGGGATCTCATTCCCTCGAGCAGCTTGCTTTTGCTGGAGGGAGACGTCAGGAGCTTTCTATAGGCTTTCTATATATATCATCAAATATTTTATTAGCGTTTACTTTTGGATGAGCCATTTCCGAGTATCAGCAATTGACTCGGAATAGCCCAAGTGTGGGTACCTTACGCATTTCTGATTTCTAAGTTTCTAACACACCCTGTCTGTGATCCGCCGTCCGCCGGCTGCCGGCCGCCGTTCATTTAATTACTATGTCGCCAGCATGGTCCCTCCATTGAACTACGATACCTGATACTAGTACCGGTTGATGCATAATTCATTTATAGTGAGTACCGGTTGATGCATAATTCATTTATAGTGTGAGTACCGGTTGATGCATAATTCATTTATAGTGTGATGCTCGGTTCATTTTAACTATCGTTATATAGTATGCGTACGTGTCGCGTTTATTGGGCCTTTGTTTTGAATCTCGAACAACTGAAGTATGTCCGCTAAGTTAAGGAAGATGTAATGTATGCATACAAGGCACAAGAAACGTGTGGTAGGGTTAGATAGCGTACTAGGATGATTACAAATTTCCATGTAGTATAGTAGTTGCTCACAATCTCAAACAAGTTCTCAAAAGGTACGCGTCGCAATGGCATCTCATCATTACTCCATGAGACTACAAGCTCATATGACATGCGTATGACATGTGACATGTTGTTGCGTTGCAAAGATTGTGTGTGTCTGAATCGGACTCCTTCCCACTTCTAAGTGTATCGTGTCGTCACGTCGTGTCTCTCTCCGTGAGGATGTGCCTCTCCAATCACGCATCATTCGTTTGAGCGTCCTTTGCACCACCTAACGTATCCTCCACATTGCGTTCCCATATCTTTATTCCTTTAAAGTGCTGAATGTCTTGTGTGTGGTGTCATCGGCCGTCTTCACCTTCATTTTCGTTGGTTTCGCCGCGATGAGAAGCCTTTCGCTTTTAGGATTATCGTGAGTCGTGAGTCGTGAGTCGTCATCATTGTTATTAGACACGGATGCGCATTCACGAAGCCTGGGATCTTATGTTCTCAACAGGAGAGTGTCGAGCTCCCTCAGATTGCTCATCACTCGAGACATGCACTGTAACGATGGACGCTGAGACTCTCGGCCACACATCTCTCATACTCCCCAATTTCACGCAACTGCCGTCCTTCATCACCACCCCACAAACACCACATTGTCGTCGTTGCTCTTAATTCCTTTCAATGTGACAGTTGTCCTCACTGTGATCTTGTTGTCTCCCTGTAATCTTGTTGTCTGGTACACGAAAAGACAATGAAGTCGTTTCTTCTCCTTTGTCTGGCTCCTCACCACTGTCCAACGATGTGGACGACCATCACCACCTTCGTAGTGCCAACGACTTCAGCACCGTATGTTAGCGGAAATCTTTGTCGGCAATGCCACAATATTGAAAATTGGAAGTGGCGCCTTGAGCAAACAAGGTTCGGTTCCTGCTGCTGCTAGCGGCGACGTGAACGTCTACAATGATTCGAATGGCAGAGTCCTGTTCAGGCATGGGACCGTCTCGGTGGGTCGCACCAACGGTGCGGGCGACAATGGCGTTGCCAGTAAAGCATTTAAATTCAAGTTCAACGTGTTCAGCAGGGCTCAGCCGTGGCAGAACACGGTCCCCATTGCCTTCGGGAAGAAAAACGGGCGCGACACCCTCTGGACGCCCCAGTTCAATAGTGGCAGTGTCGCTCTTGTTCACATGGGCCAGTTCTCGACGGACGGTGGCCAAGGAGATGAGAGTTCATCACCGGGGTCATTCAGAGAGGGACTTCCGCGCTGTTGATGGCGACTTAGGTGCCAACTTCAATTGCAACAGGACTGGTAAAGTCTGTTTCCACAAATTGGTGAACAACATTTGGAATCAGATTGGTCGGACCAACGGTCCGGGCGACGACGGCAATCTGATCTCCTTCACCGTGCTGAAGGTCCGAACAGATTACACAACAGACGCAGCGGGGAGAGATATTGAATGTCTAGGATGTTCCCATTGCGCAGATCAATGGTGTGAGCTATAATAATTACCTTGGTCTGCAGACACCGAACTATGGGAACAACATCGGAACCCAGACCATGTTGCTGCTCCCAAAACTGACGTAAGCAAGAGGATGGGGATAAAAGCATTGAATAAAGCGAATGCCGCTCAATTTGTCGCGAGAATATCAGCAAAAGTTCAATGCCTCTGCTCCGATAGGCTACTACATTGAGCCCAGGGTGCATTGAAGGACAAAACTATAGTTTAAAAACATATCGTTCAGGAATACATCTCCGTGTCGAAGAATCAGCGTTCACTCGAAACTTCTCGCTAGCTCTTTGGCTTGGAAATACTTGCATGGGAATTTAAGCAGCATGCGATCCCCTGAACACAGTTATGCAGTAGGTGCCATGAGTCATTGCCACAATAGACGGTCTATCTCTAGGAGGGGTGATCATCGACATGACGAGGCCAGTACACTGAAGATGTCTTCGCAGGACACGTTTCAGTATGCTTCACAAGCCATGCTGTGAGCTGTGAGTGTCCCAGGTATTGAAGTGCTTGTCGTTCAAAACGGTGAGCCATAAATGTAGGCTAGATTTGGGTGGCCCTGGAAGGTCCGGCCACACCTCTGCTTGGTATTAATTGCATGTAGAAGCTACGAGGAAAAACTTCATTTGGACCTCCTGGACTTGGGCATAGTGCTGCGTCCTGTGACGTAATCACAATGACCCTCCGGGTTCCCTGGGATAACAGCACACCCTCACCAGGGGCCACTGTAGAATTGGCCGCAGGAGGCGGCGGTGTGACGTCATCGGAGACAGTCGAAGTAATTGCGCGTAGGATTCGTATGCAAATATAAGTACGTGGATCGAATGGCGATGATGGGATGCTGGGTGATGTTTAGAAAAATAATCGGCACGGTTGGTTTGGCCTTTGCTCCAGTAGATTTTGAACTGGCCTTGGCGGACACGATCGCGAATCCAGTAGAAACGCATGTCGATTGCTTTGGATTTGCTTTTGTTTAACAGTATCGGTTGCGATGCCGCTGGCGGTATTGTTGTCGGTTGCCATTGGGGTTGCAGGTTGGGGATGGCCCATTTCTTCGAGAGCAATACGTAGTGGGCACGCTTCTTTTCCATTATGAAAAAGAGCACCAAGTTCGGCTTCGGCGGCGCTGGAAAGAACCTCGCGCATAATATGGCAGAGGACGTGGATGGCGCCATTTGGTTTGAGCGCGGCGGTGGGTGTGGTGGGTGCATTGGTGAGATAAAAACATCCGGCAGCACGGGAACGAGCTTTAACGACTGAAAGATAGGAGGCACCGCTCTCGACGGCGAGGAGCATGTCACTGGCGGTGAATCGCACGGTAGCATCGGGATGGTGGCACAGTAGTTTAAGAGTTGTGCGAGTTTTTCCATGGTGGTTTGGTGCCTTCGGATTGTTCGGTGGCGAGCTCGCCGATGGCTGTGAGGAGCGTGGAATCAATGGCGCGGGCATAGTAGAGTGTGCCGAGAACTTCAAGAATGCGGCGTTTGTCGGTAGCATCGAGGGCGGTGGTAGTATCGGGTGCAATGGCGAATTGTGTTTGGCGCCGTAGTAGGTCGGTTTTGCCATGGATGTGGGAATGCTCTGGCTTGGTTGGTGCGGGATGCTGAAAGCGATGGAGCGCACGCTCGATATAGCCCGGCATGGAAACGTCACATGCGTGCAACGTAATCCCATTGTAACGTTAAGCCGCAATAACGGGAGCCGGTCCAGTCGGTGCTGACTTGATACATGCTTTCGAGGGTGGCGATGAGATGCTCGGCGTCGGGGCGCGAAGTGTAGCGAATGCCAAAATCATCAACAACTAAACTGAAGACAATGTCTTTGGTGTTGTGACGCCATAACCCGGGTGTTAACGGAACAGGATGATATCCGTGGGAGCCAGAAACGCGATGAGTTGATTGTTGGCGAGGCGGCCGGCTTGGGAGACCGTACATCCCACGGCGAATTTCAACGTAGACGTGCCCGTTGTGAAACAGAGGGCGTAGGTTGTACTGTTCAATGATGGCTGCTGGAAGCATGTCGATCGGGATGCGCATGTATTCGTAGCGCGTCATCAGGGTTCCGAGGTAGAAATCTTTGAGATCGGCTGTCATGTAGCGCGCATTAGGAGTGGAAATGGTGCTGTTGATGAGAAGCTTGGCGGTGGTGAGGTCCGCTGTTTTGGTGCTGACATCGTCAGGATACTCGTGCAATCGCCGCCGACGGTCCAACGGACGCGGCGAGGTTGACCTTTCGGGGCAGGTGGCTGCAACAACGCGTAAATAAGTATCCTTGCGGCCTTTTGGGATGTCAGCGATGTTAATGAAAAACATGGTGTTGGTGCCTTTTGATCGCCGTGGCCTTGGGCGAGGCGCCCGATTTGTCGGCATTGGATTGTTGCCAAAGGTGGCCTTCGCTGCATTGGCTGAGTTCACATTCAGCAAGCTTGCCGGTGTCTGGATTAAAAGCGTTGCCGTGGAGCGCATAATGGTGCGACGGTGCGGCTGGGTGGGAGCCGACGCGAGCGGCGGCGAGAATGACGTTGCAGGCCGCGGCAGAGATGTGACGGAGTCGCGATGCGAGACGGTGCCATGGGAATGGCGGCGTGCAGGGAGGTTGGGAGGAGACGTGGCTGGCACGGGCGGACTGGGAGGTGGGGCGACGGTAGGACGC